>JBBYHH010363849.1:0-12003 GCA_038382905.1 Daphne laureola | reverse complement strand
TGTGAACTCGTTTTTCCTCCGGTCGGCCCATCTCTCGCACCCCTCTCTCAAGTCCAGGCTCGTCGCCCTCCCCTCCTCCATAACCGCTTCAGGTTCTCCTCTTGGCTCGCCTCCAACATCAAGGGTTTGAATGTTTGGTTTGTTTGGTCTGCTGCGGGTATCGGTGGATGGGCCATGATTTGGCTGCTACCGTTGGACCATGGCCCAACGTCAATGATATCTTTTTTCTATGTTGTGGAGTTTTCTTTTGCATGTGTCTCGGCAGGGTAGAGCAGCGTCTCACCCTGCCAGCAAGGATGAGCCGACGGGTCTCCGGTGGGCGGGGTCTCGGGTCTCCCCCGTTCATCCTGGTTGTTAAATTGATCTCAACTAGGATGGTGTGGTTGGCGTTTCTCTAGATGTGGGCACATATGTGGTATTTTGTTCATTGACTAAAGTTATCTCTGAGTATTGTGCATGGTACCCTCGCACGGTTGAGACATCGCTTTACTCCCCTTTTGGCTTTGAGATGTTTAGATGTATGTGCTTGCTTTGAAGATGTTGTTTGTGCGAACCATCTTTTTAAAATCCCGACGTGGATTAGTACAGCTCGTTGGTGCTTTCGTCTGTTAAATGAATGTCTCCTGGTGTGAAACACAACCTTCAGTTTTGCTCCTGGATAACTAGTTGTTACTTGCAGTGATCTTTTCGGTGCTGTTTCATTATCTTTTATTTTTCATTGGTTTGGGAACGTTTCTCGTATTTTGCTCTTTAGTTTCTTTATTTTCTGACTCTCTGAATACAGTATCGGTTTGACATTTGATTATGACTATTGTTAAACATTAATATAATTGATCGATTTCCTAGCCAAAAAAAAAAATCAGTAACTTTTATAAGTCAAGACAACGGAAAAAGAAATTGTGTGCCAATTTTGTTTGGACGAGGGAGGGAGTACAAAATAAAAATCAACCACTAGGATGACTAGGACAAATCCCATCGAATCAAATTCCTTTTCTGAATTAACACAAACCCATTTTACACTACATTAATAGAACAAGTTTACTTGAGCATCTAGCATTCCTTAATTTCCAACCACAATTATTCAGAAATCATGCATACACCAGAGCTCCAAATTAATAGTGCCCTTCTCATAAGCATTCAAGAGTTTGACCATTTGCAAACCATCCAACAACAGTACTCTACCTGAAAATGAGCATCTAAAAGATGGAGTATATATGCATCTGATTCCTGGTTCACTCATAAGATTTACATAAACCAGCAGATAGTGCTAATGCAAGGATCCAAATTAGAAATTTTACAGTTTATCACAGGTAATTAAGAATAATATTCATAGCACAAGACCATGAATAATTAAAAGATGTTTTAGGCACTTATCTAAGCCCTCGAACAAAAGGCTTCCACACCACAGATCAAAATTTTCAGTAATATATAGGAAACTAATTATCACTAAAAGTGCTTGCTTTGAACATAAAAGAAGTCTCTAAAATCCTTTCAACAAAGGAAGATGGTTTTTTCTATCTGTAGAAAACATGAGATAGCGCAGGGCACATATTATTATGTAGAAAACATGATGCCATCTTATCCACAAACTCTCTTTGTTATTTATGATCACCTCCAAAACTTCTTAGCCGATAAAGCTTTTGTTGGATCCAAATTCAGTTTTATCAGGTATAAGTATTTGAAAAAAAAAAAGAAAAAAAAATATCAGAAAAAATGTATTTAAAAAAATTAGATTTCAAATTATGATACATTCATAATAAAAAATTATTAATATAAATTAAATATTATGAAACTGTTAAAATAAATAACCTATTTTTTTTGGGGACGGAGTGAGTATATTAAATACACCTCTTAATTGATTAAGGTCTATATTTATTAGCAGTATTATAATTGCAAGCTTAAAATGCTTAATTATTTCTGTACATAAGCTTAATTGTAACAAAGTTGATCAAGAAATGATTCAATGAGATGAACCGCTGTTAAAGTTTGGAGCTGATGATGAGGGCACATGTTGACAAATCTTATGCTTGAACAAATTCATTGATTATGTCCCAAAAGCCAAAAGTCATCTAGAGCAAAAGCAAGTCAGCACAAATGAGTACAACATTTTATTATACATTTGTAGGGGAAGGTTTAACTATTTATGTGTGGTCTATGCAGTGATACTAATTTATTTGTACTCTTATTTTTATATCAATAATTTTTATTTTTTTTAGATTTTATTGTAACTTTAAGTTTTTATATTAAGTAACTTTAATTTAATAATATTAATTTGTACTATACAAAAATAAAAAAACATGTTTAAATAAAACAAATTTTGTATCTCAACTTTCTTTTATATATATATATATATATATATATATATTTTTTTTTTTTGCATTTTCTAATTTCTATTTTCGGTCTAACCTTAAAGATCAAACTTTGTCACTTCCATTTGTTTACATGCTCTATTTTTTATTCTTTTTTTACATTTTAAACTTTCTATTTTCTATTTAATCTCGAATATTTCATTTAATCCTTTTATGTAGCAAATTTTGTGTCTTCACTTATTTCTATACGCTTCATTTTTCTTCTTTCAATTTAAACAAAAAGGTTAATTTTTAATATTTATTTCATCATACTGAACTTTGACTTTTTCCATATTTCCTTTTTATATTTTCGATTCGAGGTCGTGATATTTCCTTTTTAGCTATTTATTCATCATAGCATTTAATTTTTAGTGTTTTTGTTTTGAGCACTAATGTATTTATCTTTTTCTTATTTTTGATTGCTAAGAAAATTTGGAAACAAAAAATTTGCTTAAAGGTTCTTGAAAAAAGTTCTATTTTTTTTTTCCAACACAATTCCATGATTCTTATAATTTTATTCTTTAAACCAATATTTAATAGGATTTTGAATTTGAATAACCTATATCCGAGACTGTATCAAACTCGAATGAAAATGTTTATTTTTTATTTGGTGGATATGAGAATTTTCATTTTACCTTTATTTATATTCCATTTATAAGTGATTAATAAACGAGTCTAATTTTGGAATCTTATATATGAATCCCATGGTTTAATTTTATTGTTATAAATCAATATAATTGTGGACTTATTATAACTTGATTTAAGTGTATATTGTTATGTTAGTCAAACCGTCTTTACTTTAACTTATGAAATCCAAAAATTATTTCAAATTTGAGTGGTACCATTGAACTTTATCTCAAACATCGTGAAAAAGTTTAAGATTTCTTGAACTTTATTATGATTATTATTATTATTAAATCTTATTATTAGTTAGTTATTTAAATATTTTTTTATTGATTTTTTTTTTTATATTTTGAATTTTTCATTATATTTCATTTTTGTAATTTTTTCCCAAACGAAGCTGGGCTAAAAAGAAGTAGTTAACCGAACAGTTTGAGGTCCTACATTATCTATTACTATGTGGTTCTTTTATGAAATGTTTGAGTTTTATAACTAACTTATAAGCACCCTGAACTTTAGAAAATTATACAGTTTCTCCCCTACAGTTACCCCTGAGGTTAAACAAAGCCTGTTGTTCCTAGGGGTGGTAACGAGCCGAACCGAGCTCGAACATGTAATGTTCGAGCTCGAGTACGAGTTCGTGAGAGTGGCTCGAGTTCGAGTTCGTTCGAGCCGAGCTAAAAAAAAACGGGTCGAGCTCGACTCGTTTAATGTTCGAGTTCGGCCCCATAGTTCGTGAGTTCGAAAAACTTAAGTATTTAATTAATTAAAATAGGAAAAAATAAGGATTAAGTTTTAAATTATCCCAAAACCATCTTTTCATTGGGTTCGTGGCTCGTGGAGCTCGACTCGTTTAACGTGGTTCGACTGTTCGAGCTCGAAATGACTCGGTTCGTTTTATACTCCTACCTCGAATTGGCTCGCGAGCTGGTTCGAGCTCGGTTCGTTATACTATCGAATCAAAATTTCAGCTCGAGCTCGAGTTCGTGGCTCGTGAAGCTCGGTTCGTTTAATGTGATTCGAGGTCGAGGTCGAGCCGCTCCCCTAGTTGTTCCCTACTGGATGGTTAATTAACGCCATTAGTTTACCATTAAATTATTGGGCTAATTGCTCTCAGTAGTATCATAACATTTGTAGACTGTAGTCTCGTTTGACAATAGTTGTTTCAAATAACTGTAGCGTTTTGAATAATTTTTTAATGATCAAAATCAAAAAACTACAGGTAAACGCTAAACTCTACTCGTATATAGTTTTCAAAACGCAAATGCTACTTTTAAAAAGCTGTTGTCAAATGGGATCTCTAATAACACTTTTGGAATAAGCTAATTACAGTCTGATCCTTAAACTTTTCAAAATTCTTCCTTTATCTCCTAAAAGCAACACCATCAACCTCCTCAAGCCTCTGCCAAGTCCCAATTCTCCAAAATCCACTTCAATGGACCAAAAGTTGTAATTTATGATAGTATGCGTTAACGTACGATTTAACTTGCAGGTAAAAAAAAAAAAATATTGCTCCAATAAATATATAGGCCCAAACGTTAGGTAAAAATTAATTATTGAACCGACATATATGCATTAAAAAAGAGAGGAGTCAAAATTTTAGGTGAGGAGAGGGGAAGAGAAAGAGGCGTATTGGGATTGGATGATGTTGATTATTGATGCGAATCACATGATGATGTATGTCAATACTATTAGTCACTTGATAATTATAGTGATATTAATTAATTAATAGTGATGACATCATCACTATTACATGTATCACAGTGACACATGAAAAGTTTCTAACCTAACGTTAGAAAAAAATAAATCATTTTTTCTATTTTTTTTAATAAGTTATTGGGTGAAAAGGTAATTTTGATAGTGAAGTTTATAAAATCTCTAAATTTTTGATTAAAGTTCATTTTGAAGTGAGAATGTCACTAACGTTTTTTTGAAAGTGTAAATTTATCATTAGATATTAAATTATCTTAATTGACACTCATGTGACATGTCACTAGACGATTATACGGACATTCAACATACATTTTATAAAATTAATAATTAATTTAATCTTAAAATCTATCACAATTTAATAATGAATCATTAATTTTATAAATTTTAAGTAAAATTAGAATATTAACTCTACAAAAATATATGTTTACGTAATCTGAGTAACACACCATATGAACATCAACTAGAACAATTTAATGTATAATAAAAAATTTACATCTTCAATAAACTATTGGTAACATTTTCACTTTAAATTGAATTTCAATAATAAGTTTAGACATCAAAATTACCGTTTCTCCTAAAATCTTTATAGAAATGCACCAATCTTTTTCGCTGGAGGGATATATTATTCTGATCATCCCGCCTGTGATTGAACTGCTTTTGACCAAATCATGGGACTCTATATACTCCTAGCCACTCGGATAATTGTTCTTTTAATATTTCCTAATACGTCACTGTTTCTTTTTAGTTTCTTGTTGAGAAAACCAGAAACAATTTATCCCATTAAAATAATAAATAAATAAATTAAAAAAAGGGACGTGTACGTGAAAGTATATTTGACCATATTTTGAAACATCCTAACCAAATAACCAATACTCGGACGAAAAACCTTGAAACAGTTACACTACAAAGGTTTTGATAGCAATTAAAAATATCGGATATTTTGAAAGGAAAAAGCTGAAAATTAGAAAGGAGAGAAAATGGTTATATTGGAAACATAGGACGTGTTTAATAACAACTATTTAAACATAATTTTTACGCTTTGAAAAACTGTACAATTATTTGAAACAGCTATTATCAAGACATAACTAAATGTTTTGAAGAGGTTCTCATGAGGTGTACAAAGAGAGGTGCTCATGAGATGTAAAATCTTATGGCACATGCTTAAACTATAAGCTACTGATAATTCCTGTCATAATAATCACAAATGCCCAAATGAATTGAATAGTTGGAACATAGATGACCCAATTAGTTCCTCTACTCAAATCATGAACGGCAAGACAAGAGCTTGTGAGAAACTTCACAAAAGTTTCATCCTTCATCTTTCACCTACAAGTGAAGATGTCAGTTCAGCCAAAAATCTCACTTGGCAGTATGACCAAATAGAGATGAAACCAAGTCCAGGCTACTTCACCAATCATTCTTAGCCTAATTTCGGCAAATCAAATTTAGCAAAAACCCCATTTCAACACCATAGATTACTGTCAACATAACCACCATTCATTTCCATCAGTAGCATAATTGATGAATGTTAACCCAATCAAGATGGCCAAAAGCATTTTAAGCAGGCACTTCAAACTTCATAGTACATACAACAGCGACAACAGGCAGTTACCGATTTCGGACAATAATGTTCATGTCAAAAGCAAGCATGTCTTATACAGGGAGCAGGTGAGTTTCTTCCAGCACCCTCGATGGTAAACATGAAGACATTAAACAATGGGAGGGTACTGCTTTGCCTGTTGGCGCACCCTCTTCTTGTATTCCACTAGATCCTGCAAACAGATTGAATAATACAATATCATGACCGAATGGCTAAAAGTTGCATTTCAGATCCAGAAACACCGTGTCAGAAAAGCCAGCCAAAGCAACAGAACAATCTAATCAAGATTAAAGTTAACCATAAATCCAAGAAGTTCCAAAACATTCATCATATATCTTGCAGAGTGGAACTCAAGTAGTATCCATTCACCCATGCCCTCATTGTGGAGTATTTGATTAAATCTATAGCAAATTGGCATAAAGGCAACATACTTTAGTTTATGGTATACTACTACTAAATTTAGTGGACCAAGTACCATAGCTTCTTTTATTACTGATATACTGGAGTAATTACTCCATTTTCAGGACATGCACACTTTGTTGGTTTAGTGTACTAATCAATAACTTTTCTACTCCCATAAAAAACTATATAGTATAAATAATAAACTAATAGACTGTTACCCCATTAGGCAACAGATTAAAAATAAAGACCTGAATTATTTTTTCAAATACATAAGTTTTAAGTAAATAGTATACTTCATTTCAAGAAAAAATAAAGTGAAAACAAATTCATCATGTGACATTTGGTATACTGTGGTAAAAAGTTAGGTAAATTGATAAATTAAAGTTCGCAAGAAAAAAATTGTAAAGAGTCAAAGACCCATCATAAAGTACATGGTAAACCACACTGTAATAGTGTACCATTCACCATTAAGTCAGCGTACCATGCAATTAAAGAAACAGTGTTTACAACTGACAAACCTGAATAAAGAGGTGGTAACCTTCAGTCTGAGCAGGATCAGCAGGATTTGGCTGATCCAGCAAATCCTGAATACCAACAAGAATTTGCTTAACTGTTATGGCAGGCCTCCATCCCTGTGCATAATGCAGAAATGCAATATAAGGCTCATCATAAAGAATATCAGTAGTACAACAGATTCAAGGATTAGCTGAGTTATTGATACAGAATCTCAACCAACTACTTACACTGTCCTCATTAAGAATTGACAGGCAAACAGTGCCAGATGGGTAGACATTAGGATGAAAGAACCCTTGAGGAAATTTACACTTTGGGGGCTTGCTGGGATAATCTTCACTAAAATGGAGTGTAAGTGGGTAAAAACCACCCTCCCAATCAGTCTGTGACAAAATATTAAAAATGTTTAAGGTTCCAATTTCTAAACAAAGCAAAATGGCACCCAACTACCATGAAATACAACAATAACTCATTCTGTTTAAAGAAAACTCCACTTTAAAGAATTTCAATCCTTCAATGGTTAAAATAACCTAAAAAATACAGTAAGCAAAAAGAGGCTGACAGTACAAGGTATTGCAGAAACTGAAGGATGAGGATGAATAGTCCTCTAGAATCCAAATATCTGGGCTAACAAACGATATAAACCAGAAACGTATCGGACTATAAGAATAAAGGTCTAAAAAAAAGGGATGAACCAAGAAAATGATAGGTAGCCTGTTACAGCTCATGTTAAAGACCTAATTTCTCAAACTAAAAATAGGTGTGCTACCTGGCAACCTGCACTTAATGAACAATGAAAATAAATGACGCAATCATGATATAGAAAACAGCATTTCAGCTTCAATCAATCCACACTAACTAAACAGTCCAATGTAAAAATCATAGCCAACATAAAGTCCTTTGGCAGCATCCACTAATTCGGAACTTAATTTGAAAGCTTCCCTGCTAAAGTTCAATTCATCTTGTAATCCTCTAAAAGCAATTCCTCAGGAAAATGAACAGGCAAGCCAAAAAAACATAGGAAAACAATAATGAAGTACAAGACCAATAAAGTAAACACAACTAACAAATATACACACTGACTTGCGCACATTCGACATAGTTAACAGGTGTACGATTTAGTAACCAGAAAGAAGAAGATAAAATTCTAGAATTGGACATTGTGATGGTGTTTCACTAATCCATGCATAACATGCATTTCGCATTATTTCCTAAAAAAATCTTTTAACAGCGAAAGAGATTTAATTAGGAATATCAGCCCTCGAGATTAAGAGAGACAAAAACAAACAAGACAAAGAACAAGAACCCAATAACAGAAAAACCAACACACCATAAGACCTCTAGCTACTGAAGACTCCTTAAACAACAGGAACTAAATGAGAAATACACTTCCTGTAAATCAACTAGAAAACAAATATGAACAATCACAAGAGTGATTAGATGATCAGCTAATAGCACTACGACCTTGATCGTCCACCAAGTTCACTGCACACGATAACATCTCAATTGATAAACACGAGATTTAATCTTTATTTGGGAACGGAAAAGCTATAGAAGCTCAAACTTATTAGACAAGGAAAATTACTTAGCACAAAAGGAAAACTAATTCTACTTGTGAATGAACGAAGTAGCTTCAACTTACCCCGGATTTTCCCGGAATCGTGCAATGCCACACCATTAAATTAACATTTCCATCTGAAAGTGTCTCCGGCTTCGCAACAAAACCCTAAATAACAAAATCCACGCACAATCACAAAACCAAAACGAAAACATCGGTCTCATGAAATCAGTTCACGAAACAAAAACGAAAGCCCAGATAGAAAAAAAGGGAAATTATTCAAATAACGGCAGAGGTACGGGGATTGAACTGACGTGAGGGTGGTTCTTCCGCCAGGACTTACGCTCCTCCGCAAGCCGACCGCGCGCTATTCCAGAAGCCATGTCTCTCTTCTTCCTCAATTTCACAAAGCCCAAAAACCCTCGACCTTGTTCTCTCTTACTAAGAAGCGATGTCTAGAAATTCAAACTAAACTCAGAAAGCAAAAAAAAAAAACAATGGAAGAAGAAGATGAAGAAGATCAAATTCGGTTTTTAAGAAGGATATATATTCGCTGATGTGTAAGCACCATTAGTGCGTCTGAGAAGTCAAAAGGACTTTTAGATTTTGATTCAAATTTGAAAAAGGCAAAAAGGACCTAAAAAACCTCAAACTATCTAAAGTGTTTCGTTTTGGCCATTATTCTATTAAGTGGGCCGATAAAATCATTTAACTTAGAAGCTAAGCCCCACATTAGCCAATAAGTTCGTTTCCTCCTTCACCGCCACCATCCGCTTCTTCCTTCTCTGCCACCGACGCCAACGCCGACGAGGAGAGGTCGGCCGTCATTCGCTTCCTCCTTCTATGTTTTAGGAACATAGAGCTACAATAATAATCACAAAAAATTTGGGACCAATAGAAAGAAGGAGGAAGTCAACGGCGGCCAACCTCTCCTCATTAGCGTCAGCAGTAGAGAAGGAAGAAGCAGACGACGACGGCGAAGGAGGAAGTGCACTTAATGGCTAATGTGGGGCTTAGCTTCTAAGTTAAATGGTTTTATCGGCCCACTTAATAGAACAATGGCCGAAACGAAACACTTTAGATAGTTTGAGGGTTTTTAGCTCTTTTTTGCCTTTGAAAAATGTAGCGTGAAAACTACGCTGTCATGGGCCTCAGTTAACGTAGAGCCCAAACGTTTTTGTACGATATTGTTTGTGTGGTTCCAGTTGTGGTTTTATCATCACGATCCATACAGGCCCAACAAAACCCATCAAAGGGGATATTTTTTACTAAAACGTTTTCTTCCCTTCATTTCTTAATTTGAGTGTCAAAAGAAATACACTATTTATTTGGAGGCATAGAGAGTATATAACAAAGTAAAATTGGTGGAAACGACTTTTCTCTTTTTTTTAGACAATCTAAAAAGGAAATTGTAGCAATTTTTAAGAGACGAACGAATATATTCCTTCCGTCTCTTGCACCGAGATTAAAATGAATGTATAGTTTTATGTTGTTTGATATAATTACTCTTAAGTTGAGGTTACATAGAAAATAAGATAGATAAAGTAAAAATAATTTGATAACAAAAAATGAGATAGACAAAATAAAGATAAAATAAATAATTTTGTAACTTTGTATGAGAGAAGTTCCAATTAAAAAAAGTATATAATTTTTTAGAAAAAATCTAAAAGAAAAAAATATGTATAATTTTGTTGGGAGGGTTGGAATATAGTTTTGGTTTGCTCCACGGAAACAAAGGAATTAAGATCCTTGTTTTTTTTTTGTGTATCCCCCTTATGTTCTTTACAACAATTAATTAAAGGAAATTTTCAAATACTCTCCAGAGATTTGTCATAATCTGCAGTTTATCCTCTCAATTTTTAAAAATTTGTAGTTAATTCTCTGAAATTTAGTAAAATCTTCAGTTATCATCTTTAATCAATTGTATTGTTAGTTGACTCTTAAAATTTTTGAGTAATAATTATATTAACTATACTAAAAAACAGTTAACGGACAGGTGGTGGAGATCATTTGTATCCCAGCAGTATGTGTTTGCTTGCGTTTTTGCGGTCTGAGTTCATCCGCGTTGTGGAAATAACCAGATAACAACAACGGTTAGGCATGGTGCCTGGTTAGGGAGAGAGAAATGAGAGAACTAAAATATTGGGACTGAAATCTTAGGATAAAAAATATTAGTGATAATAAGAATAGTTAATTCTGTAATTCTTAAAGATCAACTAATAATAAAAAAAATCAAAAAAGGTAATAAAAAAATTTACTAAATTTTAAGGAAGTAATTACAAATTTCTGAAAATCGAGAAGATAACCTCCAATGAGAAACCTCATGGATATTTGTAAGTTTCCCATTAATTAACATTGTTACATCTTCCTTTAGTTTATTCTGATCCAAACTAGAAATAAGGACCAGTGCAGCTTGAAATCGAAATAACCAAACTTGCATCCAACTTTATTTTTTAACTTTCAACTTTCAAATAGGATATTTAATTCAAGTTATTTAATAATCTACACTCTTGAAGAGTTTTTATTTTTTATTTTTTTTTTTATGACTAGACATGGAAAATCAGTACATGGAAGTTGGATAGTCTCTGATCATGTATCATTGAAATGAAGGCCATTGTAATGTAAACCAAACTTTAAACAGGCTTTGCAGCCTCAAAATTTTGCAGCTGCTGGTTCACAGGTTGCAGCTTTAAGCCGTCCATGACTTTGAGTACAACAATCTTCTTCTTCTCTTCTTCTTCAAACTAGCTATCCTCCGACATTGCCATCTCTTTAATCTCCTGTATCATCTTCAGAACCTGCCACATTGTCGGGCGCTGCTCAGGCGAAGTCAGCCTGCAGAGGGTAGCAACCTCGGTGAGCATTGCGAGCTGCTGCTGATCTCCTCCATCATCAGCAGTTCGCAATGCTCTCACCCACTCCAACATTTCATGAGGGACCAGCACGGGATGCTGGGACGAGTGTTTACCCGTCAAAAGCTCAAGCAAGAGCACCCCAAAGGCATACACATCAGACTTGGGGGTGGCCTTGCGGCTCGACTTGCGACTCTCCGGGGCTCTGTACCCGGAAGAATCAGGATCCTCTGCCAACCAGGAAGCGTCTGCTAGATTGGCCAAGCAGTAGTCTGTGAGACAGGCCTCGAAATCCACCCCGAGGAGGACGTTGGAGGATTTCAAGTTGGCATGGGCGACCTTTGAGGCTTGGTGGATGTAAGCTAGGCCTTTGGCAACATCCTCAGCGATCTTTAA
>JBBYHH010363738.1:0-12004 GCA_038382905.1 Daphne laureola | reverse complement strand
CGGTTTTTGGGAACCGAAACTCTGATGGACTCCGTTCTGACATCACCAGCCGCAATAAGAGTAATTCCGCTTCCGCATAAGCGATCACGACGGACGGTGGTGACACCTGTTCCACTGATTGATTCCAGGCATATTCTGTAAGGAGTCTGATGAACTACTTATAAGAACATCCTCAGAATGAGAAGTGGGACTGCATGCAGTCAGTCTAAGCATGCTCAATAATGTTAAGTTATTAGATTTTCTTCTGAGATTCTGGATTCCACAGGATTGGATCATCGAGGGCATGGACAACGGGATTTGACATCATGTAAGCAGGCATAACCTAGGGTAGGGGGTTTCCTGCAATGATTCTGACTAGATTGTGATCTGTCTGCTTATGATATCATATGATACGATATGATGTGATATGATGCTAGATGATTTGTTGAGATGTCATATGATATGATTCTGTTATGATTTACATGGTCGGGGAACATGATATGATTTTGTTCTACCGTATGGGTTATCTGCATTCATGTATTGCATAACTACAGAGCCTTTAGGAATACTGCTTCTTGCTTATGTTAGGAAGTTAACCGTTTCTGTAGTACTCTTTCTTCTGATGTAAAGTTTCAGGTTACGGAAAATGCTCGCTAGTAGCAAGATCTGATATCGGAGGATATGGATAGATGTCCTACTATGTATGAAAGTATGTAAAAGGTATGACTGAATCCGAGGCAATAATGAGGACAACCACAATAATAAGAGGATTTATGATTAAATGGTAAGGATTCTGTATTCCTTCCGTATGAGATTTTTCAAACCGGTCGGCAAGTTAATTGTGAAAGGATCTTAGTCCTTTATGGTAAGTTTTTGAATTGTAGAGTTAAGTCAGCTCTACAGCTATGGGTTCTGAAATGACAATGATGGTTATCATCTTCAGTATGTGGAGGGGACAAAGATTAAGAAAGGGTTATTGAATAGATAAAATGGCAGAGTTGTGTTTAAAGAACATAACCGCTAAGATGAGCAGTCGTACGTCAGGCAGCTCTAAGTAAGTTAACATGTATGGAGATTATGCGTTATGCACAGGTCTTATGGAAGCACGGATTGGGTGTTAACTATCCTTGGATGTCGCATCGGGAATGCCTGATCACCCAGGGCATTTTTACACACCTTGGATTTATAAAGGGCCACCTTAGTTCTCTTGGGATCCGGCCTTCTTCCCCGACGGCTCATGATGTAGCCTTGGTTTGATGTATTCGTCGAGAAATATCTCACAAAGATTTTGTCATAGGTTTTTTTTATCCTTGGTGCTTTCGTTAATTATTAGTATTAACTATAATTTATTTTGTCTTTTTGCTAAGATAAGCTTCTCGGATGATGAAGATGTCAATTTTGAAGATGTTTTTCGAAACGTTGTAGGTGGTGCACCTGCTTTGGTTCTGGATCCCGAACCCATCCCAAAGAAAGCCTCGAAGAGGAAGAAGGGTTTGGATTTAAGGACACCTACTGCCCCTATTGTGGATGATGTTCCAGACAGCTTTTCAGAAACAGCCGAGTTTGAATGTCATTTAGCCTTCGGCGGTGAGGGCTCCCGTCCTCATACTTCGGATGAAAATGTCTTGCATATTCCTGCTGGAGTAACTTTGGATCATCTCTATGAATCCATGGATGAACTTGATGCCAAGAGGAGGAAAATTTCTCGGGGGAAGTATAAGAGGTTTATTCCTATCAAAGAAGATGCTGCGGATGTCATCCCGAAGGAGGTCGCCTTAGGTAAGGGTTGTACTAGTGTAAAGTTGAAGCCTCTTTCCTTTTGGCCAATTTTTCACAACTTAATCCGCATGTTTCGAGATGTCCCTCTTCATGAATTGTCTCGTTCTCATTTCTGGACTCTAGCTTCGGACTAGAGGGAGGCACAAGAGAAAAAATGCATGCAGATGGATGTCAGGGTCCATCAATGGGGATCGGACCTTATTCCTTGGGAGCCTAGTTGGATTTTCCATGAGGATCAAAGCCTCTTGGATGATGAAGATGTCAAGGCTATGGCTCCCGAGCTCTGGAGGGGGAATGCTACTGCCCGGATAATGGATGATCTTTAGAACCTCCTCCAGGACCTGGACGTGGCAGTGACAAGACTTGTTGTGCATGCCACTCAGGTATTTGGTTGAATCTTATCTTATATATATTTTCCTTTGGTTTGTCTAACTTCTATTTTTGTATTGTAGACAAATTGCATAGCTGGGTACGTGGCTGAGCTAGTTTGGGCCGCTGGATCCCTTCGGTCTAAAGCTGAACTTAGGGTGACACAGGATCTATATGTGATAGAAAAGATGATCTAAAGGATCCATCTTTATGAGAAGGTGCTGGAGCAGCGAGAGGGTTCGGGGGAGGTTCCCGTACTTCCAGAAGATGAGTTTCGGGCAGAGCTTCAATTGTTGGGGGGTACCAAGGGTGAAATTGATGCTTTTACAAAGGCAGAGAAGGCTTTAACTATGGTGATGGCCTCCCAAATGTCTCGCCTGAAGGCTGCTAAAGACAGAGTATACAAGCTTTAGGAGGAGAAGAAGCTTCCTGAGAAGGAAGTTGGTGATGCTAAAGTTAACTATATCAATTTGAAGAACTTCTTTGACATTGAGAAGAAAGAGTTTCAGGAGAAGGTTGATGGGTTTAAGGCAAAGTTGAAGAAAGCCTCTGGGAAGAGGCTAAGGGTAAATTTCATGAAGGCTTCTACATGGCCCGAAGACAACTTGTAGATCTCAATCCTAGGATTGATCTTTCTGATCTGAACGCTAAGGTGTTGTACACCTTGAACCCTTCTTGGTTTGGCCCAGACTTCTTGAAAGCCTCGATGCCTACTAAGATTGTACTACCTAATCTTTCAGATTTTCCTCCGAAGAAAACTCAGGCAGTCGACCCCTCTGATGTGTAATATTGTTTATTTTGTTTTGATCCCTCAGGATCTGTCCTTTTGTGTTATGGCCTTCGGGCCTTTGATGAATATAGTACTTTTGAACCATTGATTGTTATAGAGGTTCGGCATAAGCCTACATCCTCTTCTTTGCTTTTATTTGATCTTTCGAAAGCATGTCAATTACACGTAGAATTTCTTGAGTGCTTCAAAGTGGTAAGAACGTTCGAGCTCTCTGCCTTCTCTGTCCTAAAGTCTATATACCCCTTTTTGATATTTGTGAATTACTTCAAAAGGTCCTTCCCAGGTTTCCTTGAACACTCCTCCTTTTGGTTTTCTTGAACCCAACTTCGTTTGCCTTAGGACTAAATCCCCAACAGTTATTCCTTTTGGCCTTACTTTTGCATTGATGGATTTGGTCTTTCTTTCTTGAAAGGCTTTTCTTCTGAGTTCGGCTTGCTCTCTTCTACCCTCGATCAAGTCCAGGTTAGTTCTTAACCATTCTCTATTTTCAAATTCTTGGAATGCTTCATCCCGGATAGATGGAAAAGTTACTTCCATCGAAATCAATGCTTCAGTGCCATGTCAATGAAAATGGGATTTCCCCGGTGGCTTTCCTCAGGGTGGTTCGGTAGATTCAAAGGATGTGTGGGAGTTTACTGGGCCATTTCCCTTTGGACTTTCCCAATCTTTTCTTCAATCCTTCTTTAATGGTTCGGTTTGAGACCTCTACTTGCCCGTTGCTTTGTGGGTGTGCTACTGGCGCAAAGTGAAGCTTAATGCCGAACTCTTCTACAAAGTCTTGGAACCCGGAGTCAGTGAACTGGGATCCATTATTGGCGATGATAACCTTAGGATACCCAAACCTACAAATGATGTTTTCCCATACGAAGTTTCATATGTTTACGACGGTGATATTGGCCAAGGGTTTGGCTTCCACCCATTTTTTGAAATAGTCAATGGCGACCACGCAATATTTCAAGCCTCCGGGTGCCATGGGAGATGCCCCAATGAGGTCGATTCCCCATACAGTAAATGAGATTGGGTAATCTACTAAACTCATGAGTTCGTATGATAATAATTTGATGTGGGCGTGTTCTTGGCACCTTCGGCACTTGTTTAGTAGCTTATGAGCTTGTTCTTTCATGTTCGGCTAGAAGCATCCTTGCCTTATGATAACTACTGCCAATGCATCATCTTTGATATGCGATCCACAGGTTCCTTCATGGACTTCAGTTAAGATTTCCTCAGTGTTTTCTTCCCCAATACATTTTTACAGAGGAGAGGAGAAGCCTCTTCTAAACATTTCATTCCCGATTACTATGAATTTTCCTGATTGTCTTCGGATTCTTGCTTCTTGTGATGGTTCTTCGGGTAACTTGCCTTCAGTAAGGTATTTCCATTACGGTAGACGCCATCTCTTGTTGTTTAGAATGTGGATTGAGTTTATACTCGACTGGCTTCTCTCTTCATCATTTTGCTCGGACTTAGATAATGAGTCTGCCTCAGCATTCATTACCCAAAGAATCTACTCCAGGCATAACTGCTCAAATTCTTCTACTAGTGTTTTGCCCGTGTCGACATATTTCTTCAGGTTTGGGTCTCTGACTTCGTACTCTCTATTCATTTGTTGAACCAATAGGTTCAAATCGCTGTATGCAGTAAGGGACCAGATGCCCGCTCTTCTGGCTAACTCTAGCCCTGATATGAAGGGTTCATATTCATCTACGTTGTTTGTGACTGGGAAAGTGAATTTGATGGATTAGGTAACCTTCATGCATTCAGGGCCCTGAAGTAGCAGTTCTGTCCCTTGCTTCTCTTCCCTGGAGGCACCATTAATGTGGAAAGTCTAGACTGGATTGTCTGAGGGTTCAGGAGTCTGATCGTTCGATTTGAAAGTTATTTCGTCTATAAAATTGGCTAACGCCTGTGCCTTGATA
The DNA here is from genome assembly GCA_038382905.1 of Daphne laureola. Lineage (NCBI taxonomy): Eukaryota > Viridiplantae > Streptophyta > Magnoliopsida > Malvales > Thymelaeaceae > Daphne > Daphne laureola. The sequence continues at coordinate 7,171 of JBBYHH010363738.1, read as the reverse complement.
GCTTTTCTTGGTTCATACACAATTTCATATTCTGATAGCTCGATGCACCATTTGGTTAATCTCCCAGAATGATCTATTTTCCTCATAACGTCTCTTACGGGTAGGTTGGTTCACACTGATATGGTGTATTCGAGGAAATGAGGATTTAACGTTTGGGCTGAGAGAACGAGGGCATAGATTACCTTTTGTAGCATCGGGTACCAGAATTCTACTCCATGCAAGGATTCGCTTACATAGTAGACTGGCCATTGCTGTCCTTTTTCATTCTCCTGAACTAGGATCGAACTCACTACTTTTTCCTCGACCTCCAAATATATTATCAAAGGCTTGCCTTCAGTAGGTTGTCTTAGGTTTGGCATTTCTTCCAAGTATGCTTTAATACCTTCCCATGTGTTTTGGCATTCGCGGCTCCATATGAAATTGGCCCTTTGAACTGCCTTTTGTTCTTTAGTCAACTTCTCGCTCTTGGCGACCCTGATCTTTTTGGGTTCGGCCCCTTCTTTGACTAGAAATTTAAAGAAGGGTCTGCATTTGTCTCTGTATCTTGATATGAATATGCTCAGAGCTTTTATTCGCCCGAGTAACCTTTGTACATCTTTGATGAAAGTTGGGGTTTTTGTATTCATGAGAGCTTTTATCTTTGTTGGGTTTACATCTATGCCTCGTTCTGATACCATGAACCCGAGGAACATTCCTGCTTTCACACCGAACACACATTTATCAGGATTGAGTCTCAGGCTGTACCTTCTGAGTCATTCGAAGACTTCCTCTATATCCCGGATCAAGTCATCTTCTTCCTTGATTTTGATAATAATATCATCTACGTAAACTTCCAAGTTTCGACCAATTTGATCTCTGAATATCCGGTCCATGAGTCTTTGGTAAGTGGCTCTGACATTTTTAAGCCCGAAGGGCATTCTTTTGTAACAATGTATGCCGGAGTCACTTATGAAAGAGGTATTTTCCTCATCTTCGGGATTCATTTGAATTTGGTGGTACCCGCCGTAGGCCTCAAGGACGCTGAGCTGGGCATGTCCGGCTGTTGAATCCATCAGCCAATCTACTGGTGGTGTTGGATATGGCTCCTTCGGGCCGACATCATTTATGTTGGTAAAATCAATGCATATATGTAGTTTGTAACTGTCTTCTCCGGATGCGACCACCGGGTTGCTTAACCATTCGGGGTAAGAGGTTTCTCTGATGACAGCAGTGTCGAGTAGTTTCAAAATCTGCTCCTTGATGAAGGTTCTTTTGAGGGGGGGATTATTATGCTTCTTTTTATTTATCGGTCTTGCATTCAGATTGATGCAAAGGTTGTGTTGAATTACTTTAGGATCAATCCCAGACATGTCACTTAGAGAGTAGGCAAAAAAATCTTTATTCTACTGCAGGAGGCTTACAAGTTACGCTTTACTTCCCTCGGGAAGGTTACTCGTGATTCGTGTAGATCGTGCCTCTATAAGCATGACTTCTTCAGTAATTAGGTCATCAATTTCTTCTTCCTTCAGGTTTTCAGGCTTCGGGTATTTCTGACTGATGGGCATTAAATCTTTTGCCTCCTTTTGATGGACATAGATGGATGCATCGCCTTCATCGGTTTCGAATGTCACTATCAAGTACTTGATGTCGCTCCTTATGTGGATGGCACCTTGGGTCTCTCTGCTGATGATGACATTGTATGCCGATGGAACGTCGATAACCAACCACTTGATCATCAGAGTGGTGTACCTGATATTTTATTAATTCCGCCCAACTCATAATTTTCGGCCCAAACATTATTTTTGGCCCAACTCCTTTAAATTCGGCCCATCTTCCAAACTTAGCCCAAATTTCTTCCAAACTTTCTTTTTAACCACTAAACTTCATTTACTTAACTTAATCACCTTTTAACCAACATTTCACCAAACCAAAACACATCACAAACAACCCTTAAGTTTCGGTTTTGGTCAGTTTTTCCAACAATGATTTTTTTCCAAATCATCCAACCACTTTAAAACTTAACAACCATAAACATAACATCATTTAATCAACAAATCTTAACCAACTTCATCATACTTTTCAAACATAAACTTTCGGCCAGCACATCAAACATGCATCCAACATGTTTTTCATCTTCATTTCATGCATACATCATGTTCATAATACTCCCATAAACACATCTCAACATACTTTCAATTTGAACAACCAAAAGCTCAAATTTCATGCTTTAATCTTCAACCATTCATGAACATACTTAAACATCCTTTCATAAACTTGATTATAAGCTTACCTTGGAGAGATGAGTTGAAGAAAATAGCCAAAAATCCCCTACAAGTTTTGGCCTTGACATGAAATAGAGAGAAGGTGTTATTTCCAAAGTTCTATCAAATGGAACTTGAATATCCAACCCAAATGAACATCTTTACCTCTTAGTTCCTTGAATGAAACTGATCTAGGAAGCCTAGGAGATGGTAGGAAAGTGCTTGTTAAGAATCCAAGCTTAAAACACCAAAGAGTGGTGTTAAAAACGTAGAGACTCCCTGCTGACCCGTCGGATTGCATGGTGGTTTTGGGCATCTTCCTTTCACTTTCTGATCTTGCTTCCTTCATCAAACTTGAAGCCAAGCGGATGATGAACAATGTTGATGAAGGTTGGAAGAGCAAATTCGGACTTTATCTAGGGTAGAAGTGCAGATGAAGCTTCTATAAACTGGGCAGGGTGTGAAGGGAGAGATGAGAGCTTTTGTGTTTTGTTTTCTTTTCCTTTGCTCTCTTTCTTGTAGAAATGATTTAAGGGCTGAAGGGTAGACTTAAAGGGGGAGGGTGCTGCCGAAAATATGGATGGGTGGCTTAGAATAATTCACTAGTTACTTAACACTTTAACTTATGCTTTAATAGTTACCATTTACCTTACCTTCCTAGGAAAGCAAGCTTGCCTTGCCTTCATGGGCTGCCATAATAGGCCGAAGATGAGGTCCAAATGGGCTCATAATGGGCCGGCCTCAAGCCTTGGCCCGACAATATTTCGCCCGTCAATTTTCCAAAGTTGACCGTTTTGTCGTCCCAAGCCAATTTTTGGAAAAATCTCCCAGAACTCGTAAATCGTTGTAAATTTCCAGAGTCGCATGAAATGTACTTAAAATTATACCCCCGAAATTTGGAATTTAATAATAAGCACGTTTCATTACAAGACAAAAATTTTCCCGGTAATTTATAGATCAGAATTCCGGCAAAAATGCCTCTGAAAATAAATACATTCCGGTTTGGGTGTAATAGATATAATTGAAAGTCATTGGTGAGTGTTATGGGACACCACATATGTTACATTTCTTGAATTGCTTCTTATACATGTTATTTCCTACATTGCATTATAAACTCTAATAGGTGTTAGTAGGCACATTGATGGGATGGTGTGGGCCACTTCCATCAACTTCTTCACTGAGATGGGTGTCATCATCTGAGTGTGTGGGCACTTGGGCAGTGGTAGATCTAAGTGAAGTATGCCTAGTAACATTTATGTGGATCATGAATGAAGAACTAATGTATAATATTGATTACGCTGGAAGTAGATGCTGAATAAAGATTGATAGACTGTTAGTGACCGAAACTAATCAGGAATAATAGGAACTGTTTACCACTGGTAAAATTAGTGATTGAAGATTCAAAAGATTGAAGTTGATAGAGATGGATAGCTGGAGCTGCTGTCACTGGAAAATGGAACTGGGACAAAATACTAGAAAGGTTTAGAGCAGAACAACAGGAGGATAGTGGTTAAGGAACAACTCGGATGACTTGAGTTAGAAAAACTTAAAGACTCAATTAGAGTTATTACTGGAAACTTAAAGAAGTAGATGAGCTATTAAATAATTACTAGAGGTTGGCAACTTGAAGATTGATGAACGATGAGTGACTAGAACTGAGGACATCACTACTTTGAAGAATTGGAAACTAGAGGAGCTGAGACTGTAAATCTGGAGTTGAAAGCTGTTAGGGAAGACCTAGGCGATAAGTCACTGAGAAATTTATGATGATTGCTGGTACGTAGAAGGAAATTCTACAACTGACTTTGAGGACGAAGTCTTGTTACAAGGAGAGGAGAATGTTGAGACTCGGACTTCCGTCCGTGTCACAACTGAAGAGATTTAAAAGATAAAGGACTAAAGTGTAAATGAGTAGAAAACTGAGATAATATTTTAGAAATATTATCGAATTAAAACTGAGATTGGAAGAAATTAACTGATAAAATATGGAGTGATTTAACTGAGAATAATTATTAGTGGGTGACTTGATTGCAAGAATTGAAAACTAGAAGGATAAATTAATAGAAAATGACTGAAATGTGAGAAAGATAACAAGTGGGACTGGTTTGCAAGTTTGTTCAAACTTGGAGGACTGATAATTTTATTAGATATTATTATTATGTATATTAATTAAAGAGAAGGAAAAAGAAGATAGCAGATTAGGATTTAGATCAGAATGGATTTGAGACTCTTCTTCTTTCTTCTGGAACTGGACGGACGAAGACTGGACAGGCAATCGGAGGACTCGAGCTCCTGCGTGATTGGTGAAGCGATGGCAGCGGGGATGGATCGATGATGGCCGGTGACTGGGAGGAGTTCCGCCGGTGGCGGGATGAGCTGACTGTTGACTGACGATGAAGGGAGTATCATTCCGGTGGATCGGCAGCGACCGGAGAGAAGGACAGAGGGAGGTGATCCATGACGGGGCGAAGACCAGCGGAGGGAACGGCGTTGAGTGTGGTGCGATGGACTGGCGATGGCAGAGATTAGGCAGGGAATCAGAAGAGATCTGATCCTTGATCTTCTGGATTCTCAGTGATGATGACGGAGGACGGACAACGAGCGAGGTGCGGCGGTGACGCCGACGATGTCGCAGCAAAACTGATGACAGGAAATAGGCATACCTGATCCATCTTCTTCTGATTCTTCAACCTAGAGCTGGTGCGAGGCAACCACAGAGGAGCATGAGGTGAGACCGAGCTTGGTTGATGTTATCAACCATAGCGTCGTTAGCATCGCGACGGCAGGGCTCGGGCTAGAAGGAAAGACCAAAAATGTAGCTTGCCGAGAGAAGGAGCGGAAGCACTGTCCTGCAGACCTGACGATGGACTGAACACGATCGACGGCTCTGGTGAGTTCTTGGCGAAGCTCGGTTAAATGCCGGGAAAACTGTGGAAATGCTAGATTGGAAATTTTAGTGATTTAGTTACTATTAATTGGTTCAGTGAGTACTGTGGAGATTATAAACATCTAAATTAGAAGGATTGCATGACAGATTAGGATGACTTATCCCATGAACACCATAGGGCTGAATTGGTGCTGCTGAATTATAATGTTCTAGGAGGATAAGTCACTGTAATAAAGTTTAGGAATCACTGTTAGTAAGTTATAAATGGAGTGAATGGTTGGTAAATACTGTTAATTATTCATTGTTGGAAGCTTGATGATGAATTGTGAGGAAAAATGGAAGACAATAAATGAATGAAAGTAATTGAGGCTTAGAACTGATGTACAAGCTAACTAATGCTGTTATGGATGGTTGTTGAATTGTAAAGATGGTGAATTCTACTTGTAACGTTGATGGTATGTGATTACTGAATGTAGAAATCTTATAATAGTAATACTCGTAGGTTGGATGATTGACTGAGGAAGAACTGGAGCAATTACTACTTATCTTCTTGATATTAATACGGACCCTCAAACGATCAAGATTGAGTAGTACAACTATCGAGCTAAATGACAATACTAATGTCAATGATACGGGAATACTAGATAATATGTCTCACGACAATATCATTGGGAAATAGGTTAAAGTTATTGATGACTGGAAGTATTTCTGAAAAATGAATATAAGATAAATAACTGTAAAATATGGGGATTAAATGAATATTTCAGTCCACCCCTGGTTTGCAAGACTTGCACAATATATTAACTGAATCATTGTCACGTTTTCTATAGACAACAACACTGCTGATAATTTAATAACTGGGAACTCGAGGAAGAAAATACTAAAAGACTAAACACTGAACTGAGACCACATTGAGAACTGTAATTACAACATGAAATGTCTCTAATAGATGGAACTAAGAACTGAGATTAGGCTAACTTGCCAAGTTAGGGTCAACCATTCTTCCTGGCGGGGGTCGCCACCCCCTGTAAGTCCCTTAAACCCTATTCTCTTCATTTTCTTAGTTGGCAAGTTACTTGTAAATTATATTTTTACTTGTCAATATATATTCTCATGCCCGTCATATAAAACTTGCAAGAAACCTAGCTATCATCATGAACTGGAGAGAAGGTCGAGATGGACACTCGCAGCTGTACAACTGAAGGAGTACAACAGAGAAAGACTTGAAGGACCTCGACACTATTTACTTGTATCTTCTTTATTTCTTTATTTCTCTCTTACTTTAAAAGTAATCGCACTCTGAACCTCACGTCGTGTCTGGACTATTTAGTTCTTTCATGAACTTTGTTTTTAAAACCTTTTAATTGGTTTTACGAAAGATCTTGGGAGTTGTGAAATATCATTCACCGGAGTTCACCGTCTCCTCTAGCAGGTAGCTGGAATGGCGGGTTCACAACAGTTGGTATCAGAGCCTTAGAGTCAAAATGTGTGAGCTTTCAAAGTTGTTAAAGTAGCTTCTAGAAGTTACTTCTTAAGTTAATAGTGTCTAGAGAGGTTATCTGAGGAAAACCTGGTAAGTGTTGTAGTTGCAAAATAACAGGTAACTTTCTGCTAACCATTTGCTTATGCAGATTTTCTGATTTCCAATATTATCACATTATGTTATCTTATATGACGTACGACTAATATATCTTGCAAAGTAAATTTCAGGAACAAAATGTGAAAAACAAGATCAAACTGTGCAGAAGTCTTGGTAAGTTGCTTGACTCCCGACCAATGAGATTCAATTTACCAAGATACTTTTCTTGAACTAGACCTCTGTGAATCTGACTGATGATGATTGAATGAGATGATTGTTGGTGATTATCTGAATTGGTTGATTGAAGTTTTTGATTGACTTTCTGTGATTGAATATGGATGCTGAATTATTTGATTGTGATTGTTACGTGTATTGTGTAAACTTCTGAATGATTGCAGGTTGACGTCAAGGTAAGTTTATGATTGACTTGTTAAGATTTTAATGCAGATGCTGATTATTGGATGA
>JBBYHH010363737.1:4084-20511 GCA_038382905.1 Daphne laureola | reverse complement strand
GCTGTTGGAGTACTACAATTCTACCGGGTTCAAGAAAGAATCCGAGAAGAATACAAAGAACGCCAAGAGCGAGAAACTCCCGAAATTCAAGTCGTTTGACAACAAGTCCAAACTGCGAGTTTACGAGAAATTGGTAATTATTTAAACATATCAAAGTTCAAATATTTAAGTTATTTATCAGTTTGTTAAATTTTTTTATAACGAATCAATTTTATTGGACAGTGCAACGAATCAATTTTTTATACCGTCTACGGATGAAGGAGTTCGGGGAGACCTGGCTCGGGAAAGAATCGCCCTTCCTGGTATAATTTTTATCATTCCACGTTTTATAGTTTATTTTTTATTTTAATATTATTTATGTTAACTACAATATTTTTGTTTGATGAAATTTGAACTACAATATTTATTACTTAGGATGAGTACAAGAGACTTCTCATAGAGAAGTATGGGGAGGAGGGACTGTTCCCGGCCATAGATGGTGATATCTACAGGACGATCGTGGGCCACCCCACTCGAGGACACTGGGTCGGTGTCCCGCCCTAGATTGCTCATCCTGAGCATTTCGAGCCACGTCAACGGTCTCAGGTAATTATAACAATGTATTTATTTTATGGTCAAAATATGACTTGTAATACTTTTTTTTATATATATAGTAGCATTGTTTTTGTACATTTTCAACGCGAGGTTCAACTAGAGGATGAGCGTATCAGCCACAATGATGAGATCAGTGACCTCAGATCTCGGCTTGAGGGGCTCGAGCACAGGAGACGCCAGGACGATGCTGCTCTCGAGGCTCGGATGGAGGCGTGGCAATGAAACATCACGCGAGACTTCAATGCGTCCATCAGTAATATATGGACGTCCTTACGTGCAGGCGGGTACATGCAGCACGACGACATGCCGACGCACTTCTCAACTGGATTGTCGTCCCAGCATCCTCCGGCCCAGCCTCCTCCATTTCAGCATGCTCTCTTCCGGAAGATGATGTCGCGGTACGAGCATCCCGATTCTCGACCTTACATGGGATCGATGCATCCATATAGGGTTTATCGGCCCGAGATGCCGCCACAGCAACCGACTGATGACCACGGTGGTGGCGTCCTACTTTCATGGATGGGTTGTTTGGGACTAATGACGATTTTGCTGCTTACCTGAATTCCGAAAACAACCCGAACAATGATAATGATAATTTTTAGGGTTTTTTGGTTGTGAACTGTTCTAAATTGACAATTTCTATTATTAATATAATTATATTAAAATGATAATTTCTATTTCTAAATTGATAAATTCTATTATTAATATAATTATATTTCAGTTATGTATTGAATTTCATAATTTAATTATATTATTTTATTATTAATTTCATAAATATATATTAGGTGAATAAAAGAGAAAAATAAAAAATAAAAAAGCTACTGTTGCGGCCTGAAATGCAGCACAGGCCGCAGCAACCGTGTCACACAGCTGCGTTAGGGGATGTCTTTTGTGTTGCGGCCAAAACCTTAGCAAGACCGCAACGACGCCGCGGCCGCTGCACCGTGTTGCACCTTAGATCACTGCAGCCAAAACCGCAACTGCTGCTACGGCGCAGGTACGGTTTAGGCTGCAACACCCCCTTCCCCAACTACGTAGTGGAACAATTTAGGGAGCTGGATCACGTAGATCGGGAAATGTACCGAGAGTTAATACGCAACAACAACGGATCCTCATTGAACCATACAATGGAGGGTAAGATACTGACTCAGATTCTTCATTATGTATTTTGTAACCATTCCACACATTTTGCTTCTCCCTTTCAGGTTTAATCCACCAACTGCAAAAAACTTTGTTTCATATTCAATCAAGGCGGTGTATGATTGTGTTACCAATGCCGCATATAGTAACTTTTCATATGTAGAACAACAAGGAGCTGTGCGAAGATGTTTTTTGGAGTTTCAAGTATACTTTATATTCATTCATGTTTCTAATATACCTTTAATTAATATTTGATATATGTGGCTTATAACACTTGATATTGTTTGGACATATTTACTAGAAACACTGTGTTTGGGCTCCGGAGCATGAACAAGATATATGAGCGATATACAGAGAACTTGCAAGGAATCATTTCAAAGAGATGTATCACACATTAAGAAAAAAAAAAGACAAGGGTAGATCGTGAAGCATATGTTGACTTGATGGGTGGTGAAAGTTTGATCCGGTTGGAACAATATTTTGCTGGTGGCACCTTTAAAAAATACCAAAATAGGATGAATCATGCAAGAAGTGGTGTTACAGAGGACTCATTGTTATATAGGAAAGGGTTAAAGTCGGTATCTGAGCTAGCCCTCGATCTGGTATGTGATCGGACTTTTACATTTAAGTTACATGTTATTGACTCATTCTATTATATGTTGTGTTTTACATGTTAACTCACTTTAACCATGCAGCAAGAGAAGCATCCAGAAAAGCAACCTCCAAAAACTTTTAACTTATTCAAGCATGTGAACTTCAGTGCAGATGGGAAACCATACACTAAAAATGCGGCAGATATTATTGTGAGTAGTAATTATCGGATACTAATTATATGCTTACATAAATCAATATTGAATGAATGTCTTATCTTTTATATGCATACCCTTTTAGGAAGGTGTGGAGTCATATTTAGGATCTCAATCAACTGAGTCTGATGATGGGTCCGCATGTGATTCTGATGCTGCATTTCTGACTATATATGGGAAAAAGAAAAAAGGGAGAATGCCTGGGTTGAGATATGCCCATGTCCAGATTCCTGGATGTCATTCGATTAACTATATTCCCAATCAACCATCTACTGAACTCATCCAGTTGAGATATGATTTTGGTAAGTTAAAAGAGGTGAATGAAGCAACACAACAAGAGATAGCAGAAACCAGATCGATGTATGCAAGCTTGTCAAAGAAGACCGACAAGATAATGAAGAAACTATTTCGCATGTCCAAACATGAAGGTCCTAACACAACTTCAAGACATATAGACGGTACATAAAATAAATATGTATGTTTGAAGCAGGTTGTAGAGGGTACGTAAAACAAATAGCTATTTGAAATAGTTCAAGAATTACCGACAGACTTACTGTCGGTATATTTAACAACGCACCAATATACATACTATCCCAAATAAGGGACCGACAGACATATTGTCCCAAGCCTACCACCGACAGATCATCTATCGGAAGCAAACCACCGATAGAAAATCTGTCAGAAGGGGACCACCGACAGACAATCTGTCGACAGAGGACCACCGATAGACCATCTGTCAGTATCTGCATACTGACAGACTCTTTGTCAGTCATTTCTACGGTGAGACTTAACGGCGGACAGACTGTCGGTCTTTACCTCCGGTGATATTTTTCTGGGTTCGAACATCACCGATAGTTAGTCTGTCGGTGTCAGCGACAACTCAGCTATCGACGTGGAGATACCGACAGAGAAAAAACTGACAAAAGAGGTTTGGGACAGATTTATTGTCGGTATTAGCGATTTACTGATAGTATTCTTGTCGGTCCTGTCTGTCAGTTTTGGATATTTTTCTAATAGTGCAGATTTTCAAGTACTGTCACTAGCTAGCTGCATTGACGTAATGGAATATGATTTTGTCAACAATTAATTACTCTAGGGACCTGATCTTGTAATGTGGTTGTGGATAACAGGCACTTACTGAGTCAAGAAATGATCATATGCTTGTAGACATGTATTATGAGCATAGTTCCATGATCTATGGATCTAATCATGTGAAACAAATGAGTATGAGTATGAGAAATGGGCTTAGAAAGTAGATGTTCCATGCTTGCATTGTACTGCCTCAGAACTTTCATGTTGTTGTTAGTTAATTTGCACATGATGGTTCATGTACATATGCTTGATATTAGTTAATCTAGGTCATATTGGTGAAAATATGATTTTATAACTCATCCCTTTTTCATTAAACAACATGGTCATGCTCCTCCAAGTGGTTTATGCGAATAAAATGAGTATGAGTATGAGAATGAGGATGAAGATGAAGATGAGGATGGGGATGAAGATGAAGATGAAGATGAAACTTTTTTATGGTGAAGATGCATAATGGTTGGTTCTCAAGTAGTACAATCGGATGAAAATGAATTGAATGGATGTTAGTTTACGAATGTTAGTTAGAAAATATTGATGCATTTTGATATGACTTGTTAAGTTCTAGAATTTCAGTCCACTTTGATTTTAAGGTCATTGCTTAAAATAAAAACAATGAGTGAATTTCAACCATTTAAGTGATATTTTTGGTTGGTAGTCTATTATGTATATGATTCTTGCTTGCTTTTGTTAATAGAGTTGTGGAGCATGTGTGTATATATATATATATAACTATTTGACACGGTTAACCGTGTTTAACTGTAACTGTGTTGAAAGTTTAAATATTTGATACGTTTATCATGAGACGGTTGGTCAACTTCACTCAAACGTGATGATGTTGGAAAGGTTGGGCCTATGCTCCCTCGGGGTGTTCGTTCGCTCAGTTTGGGCATAACCGTCTGAATAAAGCGAAAGCGATCGGTTTATGGACACCAAGATTACAAACTAAACGAATAAAGTTCATTTTTAGTCCCTTAACTTTAACACGCGTCCTATTTAAGTCCCTTTTTAAGAATTCATCCTACTGTAATCCTAAAACTGAGTTTTTTGTCGTATTTTGGTCCTTCTATTAGTTTGACAGTTAATTCTTCTGTTAATTTAATGAAATGACAAAAATACCCTTTCTTTATTTACCATACGTATCCTAAGTTTATAAAATTTTATCAACTTTACGCAATACTTTTTATTTCCCATCATTTCATCCTTGTTCAAGATGTTAAAGATCTCAGCCTTCGTTCTTCAGATCTTCCGATCTCAGCAATGAAATTAGAAAATGGCCCAATTTTGATCTAAACGAGTAGTAGTTTCGAACATGGAAAGCTCTTATCTGTACCTATTATTCATGATTATAGAGATATTTCTTGTTATTCTTGGGATACTCCCTCAAGAACTCTCTCGTCATTTCCTCCAACCTCTGAGTTGGTTGATCCGCCATTTCCTGTTATCCAAGGTTTCTTTTTAAGTCTCACATCAGATTTTGAGTCTTGAAGAAAAAGATGAGTTCGACGATCAGATTCAGACGGAGCCAACATATTCACGATCAGATTCAACCGGAGCTAAACTCCGGTGACGGTGAGGCAGACGAAGCTGGAGTGAGTCGACGAGGGGTCGATTTTCAGATCTAGCATCATTTTAGTTTGTCTGGATTCGGTGATAGTACGAGAGGATACGAAGCTGAAAGAGAAACTAGACATGGTTGAAGTCTTAGAGGGAAGAATCGACTTGCTCAGTCTAGAGATCAAAGAGAAAGAAATTTATGCTCAAAATCAAAGAAAGCTTTTGTATATTTACTCTGATAATTTTTGCACATTGTTTTCACCATTAATCCGTTTCAGAAAAGAAAATGAAAGAATGAGAAAAAGAGAACTTGGAAATGACACCGACGGCAATAGGGCCAAACGGCCATCTCCGGTAGTAGGCTTGCTTCGCTGCCAACAAGACTTGGATATTGGATCTATGTTTGTACTCCAAATTGATTATATGTTTGTACTCCGAGGAACTGATTTTGGATCTGTTGGGTTTGTCAACAGGGAAAAATGAATTTTTCAATTGGGTCAAAATCGGAACAAGGAATTGGAGATGGTTGGGTTTGGGGATTCTACAATTTTAGGCTCATGGTTTGTCGATTTTCTTGAATTGAAGAGATGATGATGATGAAATGAAGAACATGATGATTAGGAACTTGATGATGAAGAACAAACATGAAGAGATTGAGAGGAACGAAATAGAAAAAACATTAGGGACATGTATGTATATTTATTAAAAGTTTACTGGTCATACATCTATTAGACGTGTAATTAGATAGTATTTTTAGAGGTATTTGAGTAAAAATAACTTAATTAACGGTCAACAAAATAATCAAATATACGGAAAGACTAAAACAGGAAAAAAAAACCATGGTTTTAGGACCAAAATAGAATGAATTCTTAAAAGAAGACTAAAATATGACACGTATTAAAGTTAAGGGACTAAAAATGGACTTTAATCCAAACTAAACCATCCAAATAACTCATATCTGAAACCAAACCAATGGCTTCAAGTGCAAAAAATTCACTGAACTAGGTCAAAAAGTGCAAATTTATCATCATTCTTTTAAAAGACCTAAATTTACTACTTAACCATGACATTGAGTGCATTCACGATTGCTCCGTAAATTATAATGGTCCTCTTTTAATAAATTATATTTTATACCTTTACACTTTTCACATCATACATTTAAGACCATTTTTTTTTGAATATCAATGATGTTGTGCTTTTATTTATCAAAATGTAGAGCGTCCACAAGCCAACTCAGAGGAGCGGTATATCGAGCTACATGGTTTATGCTATGTATAGTCTCCTTAGCTAGAGAGTGTGCAACTACATTAGCAGTTCTAGGGAAAAAAGAGTAGAACAAAAATCAAAAGTCAGTATGGGTGACCAGATATCGTCAATAATGGCTCCAAACTGATACCTGCATGGAGGAAGGGCATCATTTAACTCCCGAACAAGTGTTTGACAATCCGATTCCAATTCCACTGAAACTCATCCTTGTTGAATGGCTAATCTAATTCCCTCTAGGAGCGTAAGGGCTTTACCATGCATAGGATCAACACTGACATGTGCAAACCTATGTGAATAACCGAGTAGAAACGTACCCATCGAGTCACGTACTACCACTCCAAAAATGGCTAGCTTGTTCTCTATCTGTAAATCTGCGTCAACATTAATCTTTATACTTCCATTGCACGAAGGATCGCACTTTACCTCTGGGTTAGGTAAGTGTAGAGGAATACCCCTATTATTCTGAGAAATAGACCAAGTATCAACCCAAGATCTGATTTTTTGGGCAAAGGCTGGTGGTTGGGAGCATTTGAACTCATACACCGTAGTATTCCTGTTGGACCAGATGAACCATAAAGTGGCAGTGACCAGTAGTGTTACCAGTGGATGGTCTGTGATCTAAGATCTGAGACGTTCGCGCCACAAGTCTTCATCACCTGTAATATGAGAGATATGTACCTGAAGCTCTTTCCATAGTTGTTACGCGAATGGACATTCCCAGAATAGGTGGTAAATAGACTCATGCACCATGACATATTGGACAGTGTGACTCAACATTTACCCCACACGTAGGAAGCATGTCTCGAGTAGCTAAGATGTTATCACAGGCCCTCCACATAAATGTATGGACTCGAGGTGACAATTTCAGGTTCCACAACCATTTCCAAAAATCTGAGGCCTGATACAGATGATTCTGATACACAATTCCATATGCCAAGTAGTATGCGGAATGAACAGTGAATCGACCATTATCAATCATACCATGGAGTGATGGTAGGGGAATACCTCTAATGTATGCGATATCAGTTGGATGAAATCGGGCCTCAATCTCTAAGTTGTGCTAGCGCATGGTAGATATGTTGATAAGATCAGTGACCCGGTTTTCTATCTGAGATGGGGATGGCTCCGTGATCAATGAGAAATCTGGCGATGGAACCCACCTATCCTTCTAGACTGATAGGTGTTATTCTAATCCAACACTCTAAAATCCGCCAGCTTCCAGAACCTGACATCCCGCCATAAGTCCTTTCCATACTGGGGAAGAGCTAGTTGTTGGATCCGCACGTAAAAATCTCGAATTTGGGAAATATTTCCCTTTAAAGGCCATTTCCACTAAGAAATTTGGGGTTATAATAAAGCGCCAACCCTGTCTGGCTAGCATAACTCTGTTAAAAGCTGGAATGTCATGAAAGCTCATACCACCCGCACACTTTGGCAAACATAAACTTCTCCAAGCCCGCTAAGGAATTTTCTATTCATTAATATCAGGAGACCAGAAAATGTGAGTAGTGAGTGAGCGTAGGGACTTACAGATCGGAGTGGTTAGCATAATGCAGCTCATTATGTGCGTTGGCATAGCTTGGATCACTGAATTAATAAGGGTGGTTCTGCCTGCCTGTGATAATGTAGCTACTTTCTAGGAGGCTAGCCGCTATGTGACTCGTTCAATCAAGAAATCCAATTACCTCGCTTTGCCATGCCCGAGTAGTCATGGGAAGCCTAGATACTTGTCCTCCTTCAAACACTTTCGGATGCCCAGAGTATGACGGATGAGAGTTTTCCTATTGTTCGGGATCGAAGGGCTAAAGAAGATGACCGACTTGCTCAAGTTAACTTTCTTTCATGAAGCCATCTCATATACTCACAAAATTTTGAGGAGATTCTGGGCTGAATGAGGTGCGTCTCTCAGAAATAGGAGTGAATCATCTCCAAAAAGCAAGTGCGTAATGGAAGGACTTAGCTGACTTAGTGAGATACCCTCGATTCCCCCATTATTTTTAGCTCATCGTAGGATAGCAGCCAATCCTTCTATACATAAAAGGAAGAGAAATGGAGATAAGGGGTCCCCCTATCTGATGCCTCTAGACGGTCTGAATGTTTTGGACTGTTTCCCGTTCACTAGGACTAAAAAAGATGCTGATTAAACACATCATAACTGACTCAACCCACTCTCGCGGAAAGCCCAACTGTATCATCATGTAGCGTAGGAAGGACCACTCGACCCGGTTATTTTCTTTGGTCATTTCCAGCTTGATTACGTAGGCCCCTCTAACTAATCCATGCATGCCATTTATTGTGTCACATGTCTCAAGGGCAAGAAGGGCATTATCCGTTAACAGTGTGCCCGAAACAAATGCACTTTGGTTCTCCATAATAACATGAGACATGATTTTCTTCAAGCGATTGACGAGGACTTTTGTAATGATTTTATAAAGAACATTACATAGGCTAATTGGCCGAAAACCAGTAAAATCATGCGGGTTCTTGCATTTTGGTATCAACGCCAAGTGAGTGTGGTTCAAATCCAGAAATCAAATGCCCGTCGAAAGGAAATCCAGAACTAACGTGGTAACTGATTCTCCCACAATATGCCAGTATTTTTGGTAAAATAATAGTGGAAATCCATCTGGGCCTGGAGATTTGGATGGGTTCATCTGAAAGAGTGCACACTTGATTTCCTCTGCTGTGTAGGTGCATGTCAATTAAATGGCCATCTGTGCTATGAGTCTTGGCTCAATCAATGAAAGAATATCCTCATGTCTTGTTGTCCCTGAGGATGTGAATAGGTCCTGGTAGAATCGGGATGCTTCCCGCTTGATATCCCTCTGAACAGTTAATACATGACCTTCTGAGTTTCTAATTTTCACAATTTTGTTACCCTGTCGTCGAGCATATGCCTACCGATGGAAGAATTTGGTGTTCCGGTCTCCATCAACCAACCAAGTCTGTCAGGAAAGCTGGCTCCAGAAAGTCTCCTCTCTCTTTAATAAAGTATCCAACTCCTTAATATTCGTATTATGTTGGTCCAACTCTGTCGGTCCAGAAATATACCCAACTAGATTAGCCAGTTTCTCCTCAAGATATTTAATCTGATGGTGCAAGCCTCGAAACTCTTCTTTATGCCATCGAGATAGTTGAGTCCTGCAAGCTTTCAATCGACCAGATAATTTCTCACTTGTTACCGAAGCAGAGTGAAGCACCTCTTCACATTTATTATCAAGAGTCCACATGCATTCAAAATGCCAAATTCTTTATCCCTTCTATGCTTCTGTACAAAATTAACTTCTACACTATTATGATCAGAGCAAGGGAAATAAAAGTTATGTACCCAATATGACGGGAAGGCAAGTTGCCATAAAGTTGACGACAATGCTCGATCAAGGCGTTCCTGGATAAAGAACCCGCCGATCACAATTCTCTCCCACATAAAAGGTATTCCTGAGTAGCCTAGATCGTCAAGACCAACATCCTAGATTGTCTCCCGGAACGTTGTCATCTGTGATTGACGGCGAGGAGAACCGCTGTGCTTCTCATCAGGCCAAAGTATTTCATTGAAATCACCAACGACGATCCATGATAGGGAAGAGGTCGCGCGTAGTAAGCGGAGGAGGTCATATGATTCCGACCTGCGCCATTGTTCTAGTCAGCCATAGAAGCCAATAATCCTCCATGTCGAGTTCAGTCTGATTACTTGTGCGTCAATATGATAATCTGATGAAGAAAGGATAGTGAATTGAAAATCACCTTGCCATAAGAAGGTAAGCCCTTGTTTCCTTCCTTCACATGGAACGACAAAGCCATGATCGAAGTGCAACCGTCTACGCACCATCACCATCTCCACCATCAATTTCCTGGTTTTGAAGAGGAAGAGGATCGACGGTGCAATGGCTTGGAGAACACATTTCAAGGTGTGTGGTATATAGGGGCCCAACGGGTCCCAAATTCAGGTTCATTAGGCCAGCAGCTTTTGGTCTACTTACAAAAGTCTTCAGGCCCATGGACACAACTGGCTCCCAAAGTGATGAGGCCCCGAAACACCCGCTGGTTGAGGACCCTTAAACTTGCGGAACAAGCAAGGAGAAGTTTGTGCCTCAATAGGATTATGAGTCCTCCTGGTCGGCTTCATCCTGATCTATAAGATGACCCACTCCAACTCCAACTCTACCTGATCCTCTACTATAAAAGGAATGCCCAAGAACCTCTCAAGGTACGATATTCTGATTACTCTAAACCTTGGAGCTGTGTTAAACCTCGCAGCTCCCTTATTCTCCTATTCTTACTGACTTGAGGGTTGGAGTGGGTCCCCAGGCACACAATCCCTATCCATTTCTTCTCTTTGCTCCAGCTGCAAGTTTCCTCAGTCCAGGCTGAGAATATCAATTTGGCGCCGTTTGTGAGAAACTTTCTCCCAACACCAAAAAAAACCTTAACCTCTTTTTCCAACTCATTAAATGGCATGGGTGAAGAAACACACTTCTGCTAACCAAGCGAAAGCCAATACCATCCTGCCACAAAAGGACATCCATAACCGGTGGGCGGATAACAATGAAGTCTCTATCTATGATGCGAAAGAATCTAGTAGACCGTCGAGTGAGGATCCCACCGTTAAGGACCTCATCCCGACCGAAAGTAAAAACAATGACGCAACTAAAGGAGCCAGCGAAAAATCGGTGTTGTCAAAGGGCGTCGAAAACAAGGTCAGGATATCGCGAGACTCCCCCGCCGATGGGGATGACAACCAGGACTTGGAAGAGAGCAATCGAGGGCCCCTGAGGTTTTGATTCCCAGGTATGAGTGCTAAAAATATTGAGATGTTGGCAAGGGCAATCTTCCAAAGCATGTAGGGCACCATTGTTCAGACAATTCAAGACGCGATCCAGGGTGCCCTCAAGACTCACGGTACTGATGAGCCCCCGACTAAGGATGCTGATCTCACCCCTGCAAGGGTTTGAGGTCGGGGGCCTCGAACGATGAGGTCCCAAAAGAAACACCAGACAAAGAACCGACCCCGGTCTAACCTATCACCAACAACCGACCCACATACCATAATGTCATGAATCCAGACTTGGACGACATACTGAAGCGCATCAACATAATTGAACAACAATCAATAACGCAGACGATAGGGGGAGCCCAATCTCAGGCCTCGATCGTAAACTACTTTTTGGTTCAACCATTCACAGTGAGTATTTTGGGCTCTGAGCCACCTTCGCAGTTTAGGGTCCCCAAGTTTGAGTTGTACATAAGGTTGACGGACCCCATCGATCATCTGTAAAGATACTCGTCTGCTATGGTCCTGGCTCGGGTCGATAACATCACAATGTGTCGGGCATTCAGCTCCTCCCTCACGGGCCTCGCTTCAGCGTGGTTCACAACATTGAAAGGACAACAATTTGATTCTTTCAAGGGGCTATCACTGGAATTTTCTAGCCACTTTGTCTGGTGCAGACCATCCCCAAAAACTAGTAGCCACTTATTGAAAATCAGACAGCAGAGTGACGAACCATTGCGGGACTACGTCAGAAGGTTTCAGGCGGAAGCAGAGGACTCGACCTATGGCCCCCGAGCGTAGGGAATTTGTTAGGGCCGAGGTCAAAAAACTTTTGAATGCTAATATAATAAAAGAGATTCATTACTCCGAGTGGTTAGCCAATGTCATTCTCACCGATAAAGAGAACGGAGATTGGCGATTATGCGTGGACTACAAGGGGGTAAATCAAGGATGCCCTAAAGACCCCTATCCCCTCCCTCCGATCGACCAACTAGTCGACTCCACCTCGGGATTTCGTGTCTTGTCATTCATGGATGTCTACAGTGGCTATCACCAGATATTCATGTACCCAGAAGATGCCTTTAAGACGGCCTTCACCACCGGGAAAGCAGTATACTACTATTTTTAGATGCCTTTTAGACTTAAGAACGTTGATGCCACCTATCAGCACCTGATGAATAAGGTCTTCGCCGGAAAAATTGGGCGTAATCTCGAGGCATATGTAGATGACATAATTGTAAAAAGTATGGCCTTCGAGGAGCATTTGAGGGACCTGGAAGAAAGTTTCAGGACTCTGAGGAAGTATAACATAAAGCTAAAACCAAATAAATGCGTCTTCGGGGTTGGGGCAAGAAAATTCCTTAGATACATGATCTCCAACTGGGGGATTGATACCAACCTAAAAACGATAATGACTATTACCAACATGAAGGCCCCGAAAGACTTAAAGGGATTCCAACAGCTGACGGGTCGACTAACTGCCTTAGGCTGTTGTATCTCCAAATTAGGGGACAAAATCAAGTCTGTTCTAGAACAACTCCGCATGAAGAAACGAGGACACTGGAATAAGGACTACAAGTCAGCCTTCGAGGCGCTTAAAGCGCACCTGGAATCACTTCCCACGCTGAAGTGCCCACAACCCAAAGACCCCCTGATTATATATCTTTCTACCACAAACAACGCGGTATGCTCGATTCTCGTAAAAGAGGAAGGCGACGCACATTGGCCCGTATACTGTACCAGCCACACAGGCCAATTAACCACTCTTACAGAAGGCAATCTTCATCCTCGTTATATCCTCCCACAAATTGAGGCCATATTTCCAAGGACACCCGATCACAGTGAGAATAGATTTGCCCCTAAAAGACATCCTTAGGAGCCAGGAACATTCAGGGTGGTTGAGCAAGTGGTGCATAGAGCTCGACCAGCTCGATCTAACATTCGAAGCCGGGAAAGCCATAAAAGCCCAAGCCCTGGCAGATTTCATGGTGGAGTTTACGGGTCTCCCATAAGAGAAAAGTAAACTCAACAAAGGGCCCAAGCCCACAAAACCCCCACAGTGAAACATGTACGTCGATGGGGCCTCGAAAACTGGCTCCCCTGGTGGAGGGGCATATCTCAAAAGGCCCTTGGGAATGGAGGCATCATTATAGGTCTGCTTCTAATTCCCCATAACCAATAATACGATAGAATATGAGGCCCTAATAGAAGGCCTAAAGTTTGCACGAATAATAGGAATTCGACGTCTGACCATCCACAATGACTCCCAGTTAGTCGTAACACAGGTGATAGGTACGTCAGAATGCAAGGACCCGACATTAATAAAGTACTTAGCCCTGGTGAAGAAACTCAAAGTAGAGTTCGAATGCCTATAGTTAATCAAGATCCCTATGGCCTAAAATGATAACGCAGTCAAACTGTCCAAGGGTCGGTATCGGGCCCCAAGAGAGACATTGGAAAAACCATCAATTCACCACATCTCAGCTAACACCTCACAGAACCTACAGGCCACAGATTGGAGAAAATCCATCTTAAGATAACTATTTACCAGGGCCACAGCCGAAACTGCATCCGAGCAAAAAGAAATCAGGAATCACTCCTCCAGATTTGTCATGATAAATGGAAACTTATGGCATATGGGTCATGCCATCCCACTTCAATGGTATTTGGCCCCGAGTGATGCCCTGAAAGTATTACAAGAGGTCCATCAAGGAATCTGCGAAGGCCTCATAGGCTCAGATTCGCTTGCCCACAAATGCCTCTAACTGGGATACTATTGGGCGACACTCAAACATGATGCAATAGGCTGAGTTTGAAAGTGCCACTCTTGTCAAATCAACTCGAGGGTCCAGAGACTACCATCGACACAATCTACGTCATTGACATATCTAATCCCTTTCGTGCTTTGGGGGCTCGATCTTATTGGTCCAATGCCAAAAAGCCAAGGATAATATCAGCATTATATAGTGGCGGTAGACTACTTTACAAAGTGGATTGAAGCTAAACCGCTACCAACTATAACAACGGATAGAATCATTGATTTCCTATGGAAATACATAGTGAGTCGGAACGGTTGTCCTCGAGCCATCATCACAGACAACGCCCCCTAGCTGGCCAGCATGAAAATGAAGGCGTGGGTAGAAGAACACGACATCAAAATGTGTTATGCACCCATGGCGCATCCTCAGTCCAATGGGTAGGTTGAGGTCTCAAACAGAACGTTTATGAATAGGCTTAAGAAATGCCTCGAAGGAGCCAAGGGACGATGGCCAGAAGAGCTACCAAACATCCTATGGGATTATAGAACTACCACACACACCCCTACTGGGTCGACGCCCTTCTCGTTGGTCTATGAAACAGATGCGCAACTTCCAATTGAGGCAGATATTCTCACAATCTGAAACCTGAATTTCGATCCCTCCGTGAATGAGAAAGGCCTCCGAGTGTAGATGGACCTCATTGAGGAATTACGGGAGGGAGCAAGGCTACGACTGCAAAGTTTCAAGCAACAGACTAAGCTAGTCCACAATTATAGGGTTCAACCTAAGGAACTGGCAAAAGGGTCATTGGTACTCTTACAATCTGAGCTTGACGGAAGAAACGAAGGACATTACTCACTTCACCCGAACTGGTCAGGGCCATACATCATCCATAAGCAGGTTCACCCAAGGGTCTTTGTGCTCAAGAATTTCAAAGGCAAAGTTCATGAATGAACTTTCCATGCAGAAAATCTACGCCCCTATTATGTTTAAAATTTTTTATCTTTCCACACAGACAATATATGTCCCTATTATGTTTCAGAATTTTATAAAGGCATTTTTTCTAGTATATATGCAAATATTCTCAAGAAAAGGTGTTATTGCATATAGCTTAGATTCTGAGCCGACGATCTACGTCCGTATCATGCCTATTTCGAATAAAGAGAAAGTTTCATACCAAGGCTCAAGAATAACCTACACTAAAGGTTATAGATTTAAAACCCATCATGGTTAGAATATAAAAAGTGAACTAAATCTTGTAAGAGATAGCTTTCCCCAGCCATCTGTCGAGTACGAACAAGGACAACTCTCTGTCGAATACGAACAAGGTTAAGTGCTGGCCCCTACAAGTATCGAACTACGTAAAAATTATCATATTTCATTAAAAAATAACAAAGTCTTTACATAAAAACAAAATGCGCCTAAGGAGGGGTCACCACAACATTATCGGTGCCTCCCCCAGCTCCCAGTTCAACCCCTTCTGGGGAAACACCTAGTACAACGTTTGGGGGAGTTGTTAAACTTGCCCCACCACTAGGAACGGAGGTGATGACCCCGTCAGGCGGTTGAGCCGTGACCTCGACCAATAAGGACCCAGATACCTCATGTTTCGTAACGATAAGATCTTGAGTAAAATTTTCATACCAGGACGGTCCCATTTTCTGACCCTCGACTCCCCACTTAGCAATAAAGGGAGACGAAGGGTCCTCTAACTTTCAAGGTAATATGATAGCGACACTGCAAGAAGCCTTCCTTGTACTGGGCCATTACTACCTCTAAGGAGGCTTGTTGCTGTAGTTGGGCCACCATCTCTCGGACCTAGCGGACCTGAACATGAATAGGGACATTCGCATAAACGGAGTCCTCTCCTTCCCCATCCACAAAGAGAGTGGCCCCAAGTTGCGCCTCTAGCTCCATAAAGGCCCCCAGGTCTTTTTTACAGAGCTCGAAAATGACATATAACTTGTCAGTTGCCACCTTCAATGTCTCCTCAACTGTTGAGGCCCGCAAGGTAGCGGCCTGAATGGTAGTGCCTTGATCCTTCAGCTGGGACCTTGCCTCCTCCAGGGCTAGTTTAGTGCCCTCATGAAATTTCTTCTCAACTTTCAGATCCAGGCACACAGACCTGTTGGTGTCTTCCAGAGCAACGCTCTTTTTAAGGGTGTCATCCCTCACTTTTTCAAAGTCTGATATTCAAAGAACAGTCCGGTCCAGTTCTTCCTTGAAGGATTTACTTGTCTCTTTCTTAGAAACAAGCTCGGCCTCCAACTGAGCAACCCGAGCCCTTTCACGCTCAAGCTTCTCATCGCGATCAGACAGTAGGACCTTAATATCCTTGAGCTCCCACTCCAGTCTCTCCACCTCCTTGACTTGAGACCACTCTCGCTTCTCAGAAAAATTGGAGAAGTCCCTGTAGTACTCGACCCCTGTCTAGCAGGACATCGCAAA
>JBBYHH010363627.1:0-12005 GCA_038382905.1 Daphne laureola | reverse complement strand
TTCCTAACAGACCCCAATTTTTTGATTTCAAGTTCCAGACTCGCAATCCTCCTTCCTTGACCGATCCTAAGACAGTTTCCCAGGCCACCCAATGAACCACCCTTTTTTCCTCACAACCGCCCCCAAAAAAAAATGCTTCTCAAACTCTCAAGTGTTTGGGTAAAAGTAACAGGGGCGTGGAACACAGAAAAGTAGAACAAGGATAAGCTTCCCATGACGGATTTTAGAAGAGTAAGTCGTCCACCGATAGACAAGTTCTTTGTTTTCCATGTAGATAATTTGGATTTCACTTTATCAGTAACCACCTCTCAAGAATCAACATTGTTTATCTTTGCACCAACTGGCATGCCCAAATAAGAAAATGGAAGAGAGCCTGTCGCACAACCAATACTGGTAGCCATGTCCTTTACTTGAGCTTTGCTAACTCCAACACCGTAAATTTCATTTTGGACAGATTTGCTTTTAGTCCTGACAGAAGTGAAAATCAGTTGAGAAGTGTCATCAGGGTGTGAATGTTGTTCTTCTCCCACCCCCGAAGAAGACTGTATCGTCTGCATACTGCAAATGGGACAAGCGCAAATTTTCTGAACCAATTTTGATGCCTTTGATGAGATTTTTGTCCATGGCCTCTTCCATCATAATGTTACAGCCTTCTGCAGCTATTAGGAATAAGAATGGTGATAGAGGATCACCCTGGCGCAAGCCTCTTTCCATTTTTAACTCCCTTGTTGGACTACCATTAATTAAAATTGAGATTGACGCCGAGCTTAGACATGATTTAATCCAGTTTCTCCATTTTTTCCCGAATCTCATTTGGTCCATAATTGAAATTAGGTAATTTCAACTTACGCTATCAAAAGCTTTCTCAAAATCTACTTTCAGAATGACCAATTTATTTCTTCGACCTTTAAAAAATTTAACTACTTCATTTGCAATAAGACTATCGTCGGTGATTTGCCTCATTTGAATAAATTCCGATTGAGCTTCACTGATTATTTTGGGAAGAGTGTCCTTTAATCTTTCTTCCAAGACTTTTGATAAGACTTTATATTGACAGCCCACGAGACTGATTGGACGATATTCTTTGAGACCAACTGGGTCTTTTGATTTCGGGACAAGAGTTATGAAAGAGGTATTGCATCCGGGGCCAATTTTGCCCAAAGATTCAAAGAACTTGATGAACTTCTAGAAATCATTCTTTATTACCTCCCAATGCTCCTTGATTAGTTTGAAGTTGATTTCGTCAGGTCCCGGAGCCTTTGACAAGCCACAATTCCAAACTGCAGATTTGATTTCTTCCATGATGAAAGGTTTTTCTAGATTGACCGCCATCTCTTGTGATTATTGCTTGAACTTTGGGCTGGCGAAGGTTCCTATGTTAGGGATTTGTTCTTTGAATTGCTTTTCAAAGAAGTTTGTTGCTTCTTCTTTGATTAAGGTGGGAGTTTCTGACCAAGAGCCATTGATCTGGAGCCCTCTTATGTTGTTCTTTCATTGCATGTGTTTAACTGTTGCGTGGAAATGTTTGGAGTTTTCATCACCATCCAATGCCCAATTTGCAGTGAGATTTCTGCTGTAGGGAGCTAATTAGAGCCTTTTCTGAGGAAATCAAATTTTGGATACAAGCCAATTTTTCTTATGTTGCATATCAATTAGGCGGTCCCATGCTTCTCTTTCTTTTCTGAGATGAGTGACTTTTGCTTGAAGAGAGTCTACTCGGTCATTGTGGGAAGATCTCCAAGACTTTATTTCTGCTTTCAAATTTTTTAACTTCTGCTTCAAGATGAAATCTAGTCTACCTATGACTGAATGGGACCAAGCTTTGGATACTGTGTTGGTGAATTGAGGGTGTGTCAACCAGTTATCGAAGATTCAGAAAGGTTTAGGAGCGAAGTTGGTTGTCCTGTTTTGCAACATCAGAGGAAAATGATCAAATACTTCTCGTTCTTTTGAGGTTGCAAACAGATTTGGCCAAATTGTTAAGAAATCATTGGAGCAGAAGATTCTGTCCAGCTTGCTCATTTTGGCTCCACTTCTATCAGACCAGGTGAAATTTCTATCTAGTAAGTAGATCGCTTGCATATCTGCATCCTTAATAAGATTGTTGAATTCTGCAGCTTCTCTTGAATTAAATTATGAGCCCTTTTTATCTTCCTTCTTTCGGACAGCGTTAAAATCCCTTACCCATCATGTTGGATTCTGAAAGGTTGCTCTCAAATTTAGGAGACAATCCCACAAGTTTTGCTTTTCATTTTCTGAGTGGGGACCATAAACATTCACAAGGGTGATTTTGTGTTTTTGGGTAGGATGTTCTCCCTGTATAATGAGAAAACCTTCCCCTGCTGCAGCACTAGACAAGGAAAATTCATTTGTATTCGACACCCAAAGAAGACCCCCAATTGTTCGTCTTGCATCTGATGAGCAGAATTCACAATTGTCTGAGTCCCAAAGTGATCGCACCAGCTGAATGTTGATATCAGGAATTTTCGTTTCTTGAAGTGCAAGAAAATATATTTTCTCATTTTGCACAGTCTGCTTTATCCATGTCTATTTCCAATTTTTTCCTAACCCTCTCACATTTACTGATAGTAGCTTCATAAAAGAAATTGGAAAATCCTTGAAATACTTACATGGATCTGCAATTACTTGGCGGATTGCAGTTTCTAGGATATCTTCCCCAAGGCCAGCATTTCAGCTAAGGTTGGGTTGAGAGATATCACAATCACCTCCCCCAAATGCCTTGTTTTTAGGAAATCCAATGATGAGAGACCATGGGGGCTCCTTCTTCGATAAGTCAACATGTCTTTGTTTTGTTTGTTGAAGAAATTTGCAGAACTTTCGGGACTGGTAAGCTTCGAAATCAAGTTGTTCGATTTATGCTTACTGGAGTTTGTTGTTGACTGGGTTTGGGGCACTTCATTAATGGATTGGGTAGTGGGTTTGGATGAGGGATGTGTTTCAGCATTAGAGGGTATGTCCAGAAGGTTAAGTGATGGGTGTTTGGTTGGGCTCTTGGCTGAATGGGCCTAGGTTGACTTTGCTTCAGTGGCCCAAAATTGAGAACCACTTGTTGAATCGACAGAACAGCTTTGAGAGTTAGAGTTGTCCGCCAAAAGGAGCTTTTTGATCTGTTGAACTTTTTGACTTTTCATCTGATCAGTGTCGAATATTCCTCCCTTAAAACTTGTTTCATCATAGTCGTGAACAATGCTCGCCTCGTTGTCCGTAACAGTTTCTGGGACAACCGGTGCTTCCTCTTCATCAGTGATTTCATCGTCTTCGTGAAGAATTCTGGTGGAGTTGTCAGAATTAGAGCCGGAGTTCCAATCGGATGATCCGTCCGAGCTTTCGAGATCAACGTATTCAAAATTGAGTGATGTATCTTCAATTACTCTTATATGAATGCATTTTTCTCCCATTTTGACCTTGAGAGATTCGTTGATTCTGAGCATTGAGTTTGTGAGGACGCAAAATCTGTCTCTGTTCAAAAGAAATTTGTCCCATACTGACAGTTCTAACCAGAGAAGGTGTCCCCAAGGAGATGTCACCTTAGTTAAGTTGTCGTCGCTCTAGAGTTCAACATGTAACCCTTCCACATATACCCAAGCTAACCGCCATGGTTGCTCCAAGTCCTCTTTCCAGAGATCAATCCAGTTAAACCATTTGAGAAACCATGATCTTTTCTGTTCTAGGAGCTTCTGGGCTTTCGGCCGATTATTGTAGTCCAGTAAGAGTTAGGTCTCCCAACCCTTCTTGGTCAAAAGTTCTGGTGATGTTCATCCATGTCTACAAGTCTTTGACCTCGCCAGTTAAGCTCCCCTAAAGGTATTGTGTTATTTCTTTACAAACTTTCAGGGTGAGATTTGGAGAAATATCTTTTGAAGCTTCAGTGGTAGTGGTGATGGTAATGGCTTTGGTCAGAGACAATTGGTCCTTTCTTATCCAACTTTTGGTGGTGTTGTGGTTTGGGTGCATTCTTGTATGGTGTTTGGATAATGGAGGGAAGGGGTCTATGTGGGTAGTCAGGGGTTTCCGAGTCTCTGGCCTTGGTAACACATCTTGAAACTTGGCTAGGTTGATCTTCAGGCGGTATGGAGACAACCAGGTTCCATTTAACTTGTCTTCCATTTTCTTGGCGTCAGCCACACCCTTGAACCTAACAAAACCAAAGCGCTGGCCCCGTCTTGATTTTTTCTTTCGTATGAAAACATCTACCAAATAGCCTGTATGTTGGAAGAGTCTCCATAAGTCTTCTGCTTCACACCAATCCGGCAAGTTGGCTACAAAGAAGCTTGTTGTTGTGTCATTGATTACTCTTCCAAAATTCATCCTGTCTTCGAATGCCCTTGTCCACTTTACCTGTTCTTGCCCCCTAATCCTAACGCTTGGAGAAGGCTTCTCATGGGTTGTAGTGTTCCTTACGAAATCGCTCCCCCTCACCAGATTCACTCTCACTCGACCCCTCACCGGAAATTCTCTCTCTCTAACTCTCTCTCTCTCATCTTTTACATAACATATATATTTAGACCACCAAAATCATTGACACTAGTACTATTCTTCCATGATAAATATAGTAATTGTACAGAGTCAATTAATCCATGTATACGATTTCTTTTCCTTTAGACCACAACACTAAAAGCTGAAGACAAAGTTATGAGTGAAATTACAAGAATCTATGCGAGGAAACGGAAAGGAAAAAAATATATATATATAAAATAACGAGTTAACCAATTTCATAACCTGGAGTAAAAAAGAAAAAAGAAAAAAGAAAAAGAGAGAGAGAAGAAAAAGGACAAAAAATGCACTATTCATTAATAGTGCATTTACCATAATTATAGAAAGCTAAAGTAGAACTAAAATAAACATCATTAGACTTTAAGGTTACTAGAATAACGATTCATGATTGTATAAATGCAATAACATTACATCTGAAATATAAAGGGCAAAATGCACATTGATATCCTGAATTATTGTAATTTGGGTAATTAAGGGTCTGAACTATAAAATGGATGTACAAAAACCTATACTATTAGTTTGGAGCAGATAAGGGTCCGAGCTCATCCAACTCGGCACGAATCCGCACTTAATTGGATGATTGTCACTCAATTTAACGGTTCTGTGGACGTCCATAACAGATCGGGGTAGGAAGGGTGTTTTTGACACTTTTGAAACCTTAAGCCCAACCCCCAAATGCGAAAAAAAAAAAATCTCCTTCTCTCACCTTTGTTTCCAACAACGATGGTATTCTTCTACTCTGAAATTTTTCGTTCCACTCCTCTCATCTTCAACTTTCTCTCTCCAACTCCTCCCTCTCAAGACACCTCCACTAAATCAACGACCATATTTTGTTATAGCCACCAAAAGAATACTTATACTGATCCGGTATAAGTAGATAACGACCTAAACTATTTTAGTACTAATTATCACATTTACTGAAGCTTAATTACTACTCCCTCTATCCCAAAATTATTAAAATGTTTGACTTTTGATGTTTATTTGATTTCAATTTATCTATATTATTCTATTATAGAAAAAATATAAATAAAATACGTACATTTGTAAAATAGACACATCAAATTTTTAATTATATAAAATTCTTAAATTTATATTTTAAAATAATTAAAAAATAAAATTATATATTAAATACTGAAAAACAAACGTTTCAATATTTTTAGGATGAAAAGAGTATTAAAGTTGTTTTTTTTTTTTTTTAGAGAAAGGTAGAGATTCGTCACCTGTTTCATTTCATTGGTTTTTAAAAGTCCAGCGACACTTACATTTCAGAGAGCAAGAGCTTACAAAGAAAAGTCAATCCTGTCTCAAAATAAAATTAATGAAAAAAGATCTATCACTACCTATACACTTCCAGGAAAGCTAGGTAATTACAAGTTAAGAAAAAACCTCAACAATATCAACACCAGCCCGAACCTGGACTAAATCAACAATTCTGTCAACAACTATCTTCCATTCCACAACCGGAGCACTTCTGAATACCCTTGTATTTCTCTCTAACCAGAGGAAGTAAATAGTAGCAGCTACTAGACTTCTATGCAATTGATTCTTAAAACTCTTCCCTCTGCTCACCCTAGTCATCCAGGGAATAAACCTCTCTCACCCAACCGGGGGTGACACTAGCTTACAAAGGCCCAACACTTTAACCAGAGTATTAAAGTTTCCTAATACACCAACAACCATAATCATCTATTCCTCTAGGAAAATTAAGGATCTACTCTAGAACGTTCTGAGTTTAAGCTAGTACTGGCAGAATGAACTAATTAATCTGCTTCAATTCTTCTATGGGGGTTGATGGTGAGTAAGCTGAGGAGATTGAGTTACAAGAGAATCGGATATGACACAATGCCGCCGCTGACACCAAGACATAGCGTTCCAATCTGTGTGGGGATCGATGGCTGCGATACACGACAATTCATGGTCCATACGACAGTGCTTGGCGACGGCAAATTCACAGAGATGCTTCAGAGATCTGTAGAGGAGTACGGGTTTTGTTACCAGGACGAATGATTTAGAGCACTTTAAATTCTTGCCATTTAAGTGTAATTTTTAGGATTTGGGAGTTGGGCTTAGGGTTTCAAAAGTGTCTAGAACGCCCTTCCTCACCCGATCTGTTAAGGACATCCACAAAATCGTTAAACTGAGTGACAACCGTCCAATCACGTGCGCATTAGTGCCAAGTTGGGTGAGCTCGAGTCCTTATCTGCCCGAAACTAATAATACAGGCTCTTGTACACCCGTTTTATAGTTCAAACCCTTAGTTACTCGAGTCACAATAGTTCGGGGTACCAATATGCATTTTGGCCATATATCAACCCTATACGTTCGATAAGTGTACACAATTATATGAACTCACGTAGTGACAAAACGACCTTAAAAGTTGATTGGAATACGAGTAAGAAAGTAGATTGAAATACGAGTATGTGATTTCGTGTACGGTACATCATATATAAAGCTCAAAAACGTGGTAGTATTATTTATGTACTGGATCATGTGGACACTTTTATTTGCGTCCTTCTGTGGTTAATTTACTTGGTGCAATTTATGGGCATGCTAATGATATGCAGATCCCGTGGAAGATCTTGGGTAGCATGCTGTGATTAGCCCTCTTTCCTTCATTGCACTCCTCAACAATCATTAAGGAAAAGTTATTTTCAACCTCAAATTAAACACTTTCATCAGAAGACGATTTATACTTTCTCTAAGTGAGGTCCAGTTACAAATGCTAGGGCAGAAAAGAAAAAGCGCAAAGGGTTATGCATTATACTACCGCCTTACTAAATAAATTATGCATATGTTTTCTTGGATGTCTTAAAAAATTGATGTATTTCATTTTTTAGAAACTTTGATCCATTTGTTTCTTTTGTTTCTTAATTTGAATGTCAAAAGAAATATATCATTTGACAAATGTATAAATCAAATGAGAGAGTTAGACCCTTAACAAACAAGGAGAATAAAGAAAAGCCCTCTTCAACAGTGCAAACCCAACAAATAACCTAAGTTACTATTCATCATGCCAACATCAAGATTTAAGTTGGATATATAGGTAAGAAAGATAGTCCTCATCTTAACAAACAAAAGAGGGGGGGAAAAAATACATGAAAAGAGAAAATGTTAAAATGTCCAAATCCAAAAGATTGAGAACATTTGGAGCTGAAGCTTTTTTTAAAATTTCTCAAAATTTGTGAAAGTGAGATATTGATAGAATATATGAATATTTTTTATTTTGACAATTTCACAGTATTTAATCTATGATTTATTTTCATGAATATTTAGACATTGAAAATTAAATATTTCATGTGTATCATAATTTGAAATTCAAATTTTTTAAATATATTTGTTTTGAATTTTTTTAAACTATTTATCTTTAATAAAATTTGAGTCAAACATTGAACTTTGAAACAGCAAAGTCAAACGGATGAATCTTTTGCGGACGGAGAGAGTAGTATTTTAAATATGTTAGAAAATAAATTTTCATTTGGCTTAGTCGAACATTTCCATGAAATCAGTCATATGTATCATTTCTTTCATATAAACTATTCATCCTCAAGACGAAAGAAAAAAAGAGGTAAAACCAAGAGTATAAAAGTCAAGGGACCAATATGTAAAAGAACAAAAAAAATGTAAACCACATGAGGGAGTTAGTCCCATGAGGGAGTTAGTCCCTCACCCACGAACAAAAAATGCTCTCGGCATCATGTCATCACCAAATTTTAAATTATATGATTACATAATACTAGGATTAAATTTTATAATAAGTTATCACTTTCACAAACAAAAAAAGAAGTACAAAAGAAAATGTTGGAAATGTCCAAATCAGAAGATTAAAACATTTGAGCCAAAATGTGAGTATAAAAAATAAGATGTAAGAAGGTAGTTATCCCATTAAAACAAGAAAAAAAAAAAAAAAAAAGACATTGAACTCACTATTTCTAACCTACACTCTTCCACATGGTAGGAAACACTAAATTTACTATTCTTGAGTTTCTAAATGTTACTCTCTCGGTCGCTTTTTTATTGAAACAATTTTCTTTTTGAACCGTACCTTAATAATTGAAATGTTTCCATTTATAGTAATTTTCATTCTTTAACTTCACTATTTTGCCCTTTTCGGGCTTGTAGCTTTTTGGTTTCAATTTTTTTTTTTTGGCAGAGGTATATATATGTCAAAATTCATCAATTATACACTCACTTAATCTCCATGACAGAACCATTTTTTTTCAATCAAAAAGGGAGGGAGGGAGTATATACAATAATTAAAGTTTCTCTAGAAAAAAAAAATACTATAATTAGATAGAAGAAATGAACATCCTAATGTTCAGACTAAGATGAACATTTTTTTTTTTTGGTAATATAGTTCAATTAGATACCAACCATTTTACAAATGTTTCACTTTACCCCTTTTTTGTTTTTTTTTATGAAGACCTTTTTCTTTTTAAATATAAAAATTTGAGAAGAGACATCAACAAAAGCTTTCCACTTAATGCGTGTACCAGCACCTTTGAAAAGGAATTTATAGGTAAAATGAGGAAAAACGACTTTAGTCCTTAAAATTTCAGCCACCCCGATATCTTTTCAACTTTTCCCCCTTTTTGCACCTTTTCATACCAAACCGTCGATCTAAGACCAAAACTCTGTGAGATGTGATAAAACAGAACTGTGTGAGATGTGATATAACAGAACGTTGAAAACCGTGACAAATCTAAATTCATTGACACCACTAGGCACAATTGCTGGTTCCTCACTAATGGAGAGAAGCCTAATTAACCGGTTTAGTGTGGTAATTTAAGCCTAGCCCAACTCTGTCCTGGTTTTTCTATGCGAGTTTCAGCTAGCTTTGTGGGCTGTGTTCTTATTGAACAGCAACTGATTTTAAAATAAGTAAGAAATGTACATAAGTTCCAGCAAAATACTAGAACATACATCACTGACCATGAGATCATGACTCTAAATTCAAGAAACATCCCACACCAAGACCAGAAGAAACATCCTGCAAAGCTTTGTAGGCTATGTGAGTTTTACCCAATTACATTTAAGCCCAAACTCGGCAATTAGAGTCAAGAAAACATTGAAAAATAAGAGCTTGATTTGGTTGGAATATAGGATTTGGGTAAAAGGAAATGTTGGATTATAGGATTAAGTCTATTGTCTGAACATCCGAGAGCAACGAGACTTGAGAACATATTTGGAAATGATCTTTAAGACAAGTAGAAGATGATGAAGTACCTGCTCAAATCTGACATCAGATTTTTGAAATCTGTATGTTATAGAAAATGATGTACCACCTTATCAAAGTAGAAAATGTGGCATCAAGAAAATCTGTAGTAAACTATCCTTAAAATGACACATGTGAAACAATCTCATTACTAGCAGAAATCAGATTGCATTTACGGTTTTGTATGCCAAAAAAGATCAAGATAATTCACATGAATATGTCAACAGCAATGGTAAAAAAATTGATGGCTAACATTGCATTGAATTGGAACTAGATTGACTACCTGAAACCTAACTCAACAGTAGACCCACCAAGGTTAAACAAGAGAACAGGAGAACCAGAGCCTGATCTGATTCAATCACAACAAAACAAAAGTACCCAGACAGGAAATGAACTGAACATGAGCCAGATGGATAATGACTTGGAATATCTGTAAACAGGGTCACAAGAAAATTAACCGGAATCCGGAAACCCAATATTAAAACAGAAGATGCTAACTCTGAGGTGTCTTCAAACATCATATGATCCGCAGTCCCTGATCCCATTTCCATTAAAACAATTCCTTCATTGCCTATATTCTAATGAGAGATAAAACCCGAATTAGTGACTATAAAAAAAATATAGGAACTTTGAATCTGTTCAAACTACCAGATTTACTGTCCCATACATTTTATTGTTAAACTGTTCCAAGGGTTACCTCCTTTTGCTTATTGATTTGGTAGGACTACGATAATTGTTTTGGGTCGACATTTTTGCCTCTTCATAGTTTCCTTAGTAATTTGACAAGATTGAGCAGCTGGCTAAAAAGGTTCACTTGCTTGGGTTTCCGGTAATCTATAATTCAAGTTGAAACCATCGTGCAATAAAATGATCTAAGACAAGTTTTGTTTATAGTCACACAGACAGGAAGATGCAGAATTCGGTCCCAATGAGAATGCCAAAAAAACATGAGATGGTTTAGAAAGCAGGAGAGGATGTTCAGAGGGTGAAGGAATATGCTGTCTAACATAGGTGCTCACAGTTTATCTAGGAAATGGAGTTAGCCTTGGCTTTATCTATATCAAACGGGACACTGCCATCACTAGAAGCTATTTAAGGAAAAGGGTCCAAGTCCTTTGTGGATAACTTGCTGTGTAGTGTACACCCAAAGAATTAGATTAAATGGTACTTAAGAGAATTTAGCATACACCAAGAAGAATGGGCAGACACTACTTTCTCAATCATATCTAATCTAAATCCATATGGCATTGCTAAGAACTACCACTCCCACCAATCTCAAAAGAGTAGGACAAGAACTTTAGCATTACGCCTAAACCCAGAATTGCACTTTTCCTAATAAAACTAATGGAAAATGTATAAGTGATTCAACTACCAAATCCTAGAGATCACATAGAGGAGCAGGTAAAAAGGAAATCCAAATTTAGCATTGGAATCGACTCTGTGCTGACCTCAAGAAGTTGAAGCAACCGGAGATTGAGCATCAGGTTTCGAAGCAACTGCAGACGGAGGCACATAAATCCGAGCCTTCTTGAGAATTTCAGCCACGACCCAGTTCTTGCGCTTGCTCAGCGGCCTCGAAGGATCCAACCGGACCTGAAACATCAAGATCGGAGGTTAACGCAAATGAGATGAACCGAGTAGAGAGATCCAGGGTTACTGACCCGGTCGCCGATGTTGCAGGAGTTTTGCTCGTCGTGAGCCATGAACTTGGAGGTGCGCTTCACGTAACGGTTGTAGACCTTGTTGTGGAAGAGGCGATCCACAGCCACGACCACCGATTTCTGCATTTTGTTAGAGACCACCAGCCCCACCACCGACTTCATCGTCTCCGATCTCGATCAACCGTCGTTGCTGCCGCTTAAGCCCTAAACCCCCTTCCGGCCTTCCCTCCTCTCCTCTTGCAATACAATACAAGTACAAGTAGTACTCAAGTTACCATTTACTTTAGAATATATATATATATATATATATATATATATATAATTTTACTATTGAAGTTTATGAATATTAAAATTTACAATTAAAATTCATTTTAAAATGTGAATGTCACTAATATTTTATTAAATAGATAAATTTATCATTTGATTAAATTATCCAATTAGTAATGAAATGTGTTTAGATGACGCTCATAAATTATCATGTGGATATTGATCCTACATTTTGAATGATTATTGTTTAATTCCACATTAAAAAATTACAAAATGTAAAATGTAGTCAATTTTTAGTTTTGCAAATAGTAATTTGATGTTGTAACCAATAAACATATTTTTAAAAAGTT
>JBBYHH010363517.1:0-12005 GCA_038382905.1 Daphne laureola | reverse complement strand
AATTGTTCGAGCTCGGTTCGTTTAACGTTCGATCTTGGCTCGATAGTTCGAGAGTTCGATTAATTAAAATAGAAAAATAATGACTAACTTGTAAATTATTTCAAAGCCGTCATCTTCCTTGGGTTCTCGTGAAGCTCGACTCGTTTAATGTGGTTCGACAGTTCGAGCTCGAATTGGTTCACGAATGGCACGGTTCATTTTATACCCCTAGTTCAAATTGGTTCACGAGTTACCTCAAGTCCAACTTTAAAGGTTCGGGTTCGCCTCGTTTTACTACTCGCGAATCAAAATTTCAGCTTAAATTCAGGTTCGTGGCCCGTGAAACTCACCTCATTTGATGTGGGGCGAGCTCGGATTCCAATTGAATCGCAAACAACTCAGTTCATTTTACACCTCTATTATCAACCCTTCACGTTGAACCTCGGCCAAGATGGTTCATTTGACAACATTGGGTCATGGGTGGCCAAAATTAACATGAGTGCCAAAGTTGTACTCAAAGTTATTTAAGTGGAGAAATTGTACTTGATCCCAATTTTGGATGGCCAAACTTGTGGTTTTACTATTAGAATGAGGAATGAGACCATCCGCTTGGAAACACCCCATCGGATTCGCTTCTTGCTTCTCTGGACCAATGAGTCTACAACCTCATCCCCGTGTTAACCACCACAAGCGGCGGAGCCATACTTGCCACCGCCACCTGACGGCCGTACCGGCCACCGGCTTATGCGCATCATGCCTTCGCGAGCGCCTTGACTGCATCCAAAACATATCCCCGACAACAACAACAACAACGTCAACCACCGCCGTTCAACCCCACCTCCGCCGCTCCAAGTCTTCCTGCGGCCCCAATCCTTCTTCAGCCTCCGCTTCCGAGCCCCGCCGCAGATCTTGCGAAGTAAGATCTCGTAACACGCTCCACGAGCTTTTCTCCACCGACGACGGAGTCGATTACCCGAACCTGAATCCGAATCCTGACATTACCGACCGCCCTTGCAGCTCGAATGTGCGAAGCATTCAGATATTCCATGACGAGGGGGAAGAAGAGGGAGAGTTCAAGACGGTGAAGGAGTTCATAGATCTAGAATGGGGGAACAGCCGCAGAAGTTCGAGGAAGTCGTTTTGGGAATCGGCGTCGGTTTTGAGCAAGAAATTGAGCGATTGGAGGCGGAAACAGATGAAGAAGAAGCAGAAGAACGAATGCTCTAAGAAGTCCGATCCAATTAGATTCAGAGAGACACAGTCTGAAGTGGGCGACACAGATCCGAGATTATCCGTGGATATGGCGGGACGTTTCTCGGTAGATGATCATCGGCTTTCATTGGATCAGCCGCGGGCTTCTTGTGACGGACATTTCATCGGAGAACAGAATCGTTTGGTCGGTGAGGATGTTAATGGCGAAGAGAGATTGGGGATGGTGAAGGAGGAAGAGCTAGATACTACATTTCCAGGTGGATCAGTCCAAACGAGGCACTACTATGGAGACTCAGCTAATTGGCAGCTGAGACGGAGTTTCAGCCGATCTGTGTCAACCAGGAGGATGAGTTCAGTGGAGTTTGATGATCTGAAACCGCGGATTCCGAATGCACGAGCCTCGCCTGAGCCTGCTGGGTTGTTCCATGGAGCCAAGTTGATGGTAACAGAGAAGGAGCTGAGGGATTCGAATTGGTATTCACTCAAAGATTTCCGGGCCCAATCTGGTCCTAAGGATGTTGAAGCTGAGCAGGGATGTGTTAATCAACAGAACAAGTCATGGCAATGGCAATGGAAGAAGGTATGGACTTTCGGACAACCGCGAAAGGGAAGTAAGAAGAGCAATGCAGAAGGTGAGAATGGTGAGAGGTCTTTGCAGAAGCTGAGAATAGTGGCTCCTTCTGGTTTTGAATATGATGGGACCTTAACAGAGTCTTTAGCTTTACAAAAGCTGAGGAGAGTAGCCAATGCAGATGCAAATGCCTGCGAGCGGCTCCTGCGAAGCTATAGCACTAGCAAAATGAGTTCTTCTGAGAAGCTTGTGTTGCAACGAAACGGGAGCCTTAGGTACTCACCTAACCCTTCTACTAACGGTCTTGTAAATTTCCGCTTGTGGTCAAGTAAGAGCACATCTGGAAAACTCGGGTAGAAACTTGAAATCTGTATGAACAACTGCCTTGTAAAGATGTCTGTTGTTATCTAGGAAGGAGTACAGGAAACAATTAGAATGAGACATGGTTCAAGTTATTCATTTTCTAGACATATATGGGTCAGAGAAGCTTTTATCATCTTGGTTATATGCATCTTTCAAATCTTCTTCTTTTGCTTCCATTTCCAGAATTGTAATGGGTGGTATGGGAGGAAATTCTAATCTACATGACCCGTTTTGTGCGGAACTTCGTGAAGGACTCATTGTAGAAGCTCAAAGTGTGACAATGGTGCAGTTTAGGCCTTTATATATTTTTTGAATGACACATTTTAGAGGATATTAATGTGTGTCATTAACATATTCTGGATAAAAAAATGGTCCTATAGAAGTGTCGGATGAAGCTGGTACTGTAAATTAGAAAGGCCTTGGTATGGGGCTAGCAGAAGATTTCAATGCATTAGTAGTATCAGTAACGCGACTCGGTTTTTGGTATAGAAAACTTATTGGTGGATGCAAGAAAGTTAACCAAATCCATTTTGCCATTTTTGGAACTAGTTAGATGGTAACATACATAATTCAGTAAACTTACTGTAAGAAAATTAGTACTCTACCAAGTAACGTGTATGAAGTTTGAAAGTTTGGAGGGCTTATGTTCAAGATGTTAGAGCCAAGAACCAATATATGGAATTGTGTGACTTGTTCAACTTGTTCATCTTCTTGGGGTTGATGACTAGTCAATAGACTGATTGGTTTGACCATGTTGTCATCTTGTGAGGAAATATGTTGTGAGACCATCTTGTGAGGAAATAGTGTGATCAGATGAAGCTTGGAGTTGTCATCTTTGGGTGTTGTTTCCCTATTTTTCATGCCAAATGAAAACTGATAGCATTGTACAATATTTTTAATTCCCTTGAAAGATTATTTATGCAGAGTTGGAACTTAAGGTGTGAACTGGAGTTTTTGGTGTACACTTCGCATGGGAACTGGTTCTCGCTTGTTCATGGGCTGTGTTCTAGGGTTGCGTTCTTCTGACAAACCGTTAAATTAATATTTTCTCCAAATTTCACCTCCACAAACGTCACATTAATTTTCAAATACTTCATCAAATTCTCCAAAAAATTTAGAACTCGTGATAATGAAAAAACCCCATAAAAAAGCAATCATTTCAAGTTTTCCCTTCTAAACCCTAGAAATTGAGTAGGTGTTTTTCGGCCCTTGCAGTGATCTGGGTCTAGTGGTGCAGGTCATAAAACCCCTAGATTTGTGTTTTTTAGATTGGGCTACACCGGTGACCGGTAATCTTGGGTGGGTGCTAGGGGTTCAGAGCATCTGTTTTGCTCATTCTCGTCTCCGCACGGTGCTGATCAGATGGTTCGTTGTAGTTTGGGATGTAGAGGTTGGCCATGGTTTTGGTGCTTCACTACTGTCACTTGTTTGCCCGGAGCGGTCTCTGTCGATGGCTGGTTGGTCGGGTTTAATCCATGCTCCTTCCAAGGCATGATGGTTATGGTAGGATTGATGCCTTACGAGGTTCCATGATGGTTTCTTTCGGTCTGGCTAGGTCAGAGGCTCCCCTGGTTGGGCTGTAAGTGGTTAGGAGTCTATTTACTTTTGAGTTTTTATTCCTGCTTATGTTTTGTTCAGGACACGTTTTTGGTTTCGTTCTCGTTGGTTTGTTGTTTTTTGATCATTAGTGAGGTGTGTTGCAGGTCAGTTGCACTCTCCTGGTTCTTTCTGCCTATCCGTTCAGGAAAACTTAGTCATGGTGAGTCGATACAAGATAGCAACTCTTTAAGAGTCAGCAAAAATATTGAAACATATATCTTCACTACGTTCTTTCCGCCATGACGCATGAGTCTTCAGTCGCGAAAAGACTCTTCGTCGACGATTAGACAAGGAGTTTCCTATAGAGAGCGCGACTTTTGATGTTTTGTCATATCAAGAAGGGGAAAATGCCTACTTAGGCCTAAAACTTTTGATGTTTTTGACTTTTAAGCCTAAAACTTATCGAGATCGTAATGTAAGCCTAAACGTTATTTTCGTTAGTGAGTTTTAGGCATAAATGCCATGTGGCCAATAGATTGCTGACGTGGACGCTTAACAACGTTAGATTTATACAGTTAGATGCCACTCACCTAAACAACGTGGTTTTGTTATAGGTTTGCATGACATACTTGTTGGAACTAATGTCTACTTTAGTCCTCGTACTTTTATTTTCCCAAAACTTATACCTACAACTTGGAAATCAAACAATCTAGCTACCTCCTTCACCCTGATCCAAGCTGTTGTCATTCACTGCCCATTAGATCCTCAACTCTATCCGAATTGGTGTTAGTTCGTACTGCAAGGAACATTAGATATAAAAACATCCTTTAATATGTTCAATTTAGCTACTATCAGCTTCATTTGCCTAACATTCTTCACCAACAAAACATCACAAAAATAAAAGTTTCCCTTCAATCCTTCCTCACAAATGTTGCATCTACTTTTAAAAATACAAACTTTTACCCAACACTTCTCACAAATGAACACAACCGGTATCATTCTCAAAACAAGGTGGACGGACTTGTTGCGAATGGGGAATGTTCCTTGAAGTCTAAAAACTATATTGATTCTAATAAAAATTTAAGATGAGATTGAACATTTATAAAGAATAACCAGAGCTTATGAAGTGTCATTCAACCTTTGGCTAGATAAATTATGATTAAGACTCTTGATAATTAATCAGTAACTTTCCACCCAGATCAACGCTTTGAGCTGTCGTCATTCACCACCTATGAGTCAACAATATCACTGATGTTACCACCAAGGCGGTACTAGTCATAGAATCGACGAGACTGGAACACATTCTTGCAATAGCCAAAGAGCCGAAACCCCCATTAATGCTGGCAGATGAAACAACGCGCTCGTCATCGAATTCCTCAAGTACTTAGACCAGTCCGGGAAGCCACAATCCACATCACAGGCTGCCCATACTTCGGCCACCCCAACCCACTCGCCCTTTGCGCCTACCTGCTTAACAAGTCTGGCGCAACCTCGCCGCCCTCATCGATCGAGTTAGAGCCACCTACGAGGAAAATGGTGGATGTCCACAAATCCAAGCCCTTTGGTGCTTTGGTGACAACACCGGTGTTGGGCATGGCCTCAATGTTGGGCAAGGATGGAGGATAGCGGCCACAAGTTGGATCAGGGGAAGGAGGTGGCTAAATTGATAGATTTCTAAGTTGCAGGTATCAATTTTGGGGAAGCAAAAATGGGAGAACTAAAGTAGAGATTAATTCCAACAAAAACTAATCAGTTAAAGATGATAAGAATAAATGAAGAATAAATGGAGTTGATGGTGGAGCTTCGATGGACTTCACACCTGAGATAATTTCCCCCACGAGTTGAAGAAACGAGAGAAAAGGATGGTGTTGGTCATTTTAATCCGTTTGGTGCATTACTACGATCAAATTAAAAGACATGAATGGTTAGAAGGTTGGTGAAGCGTGTGGAGAAATTGAGACTTAATCGTCCCGTTTAGGAATAGTTATTTCAAGTAATTATAGCGTTTTGAATAATTTTTCAATGTCTAAGATCAAACAATTACAACTAAAAAATTATTTTTAATAGCTTTTCAAAATACAAAAATTATTTTTAAAAAACAGTTGTCAAACACACTCAAAGACTTTAATGCGCCTTTCACCGCGTTAGAGGCCGCATTAAAAGACACCTCAACTACGAGCTGATCCTAGACTAGAGAAGATGAAAACGAACATGTTGTGTTTGCGATGACTTGAGAAGAGAAGATTGATCGATGAGCTACGAATCCACGATTGAGAAACTCTCTTTGCTAGCTCATGCGATTTTGTGTTCTTCTTCAGTCAAAACCACAATTTCCTTTCTTCTTTAATGTCCAATTATGCCATCAAGTTACTGATTTTTTTGAGATAGACATCAAGTTACTGATTAATTTACAACCTAACCCATATTTTAATGTCAACTGTCACGATTACACCAAAAACATATCGAGTAATTTGATTTACCGTTTCAAACATATCAAGTGAAATTAGTATGGTTTGTGAAACCATCTCAGACACAATGTGTTAAAACAATGATTATTTTATACCCTCTCTTTCCGAGTAAATATATCATGTTTGACTTTTAAATTTGTGTTTGACTCATTTTTATTATAAAGAATTCATTTAAAAATTCTTAAAAATACATATATTTAAAAACTAAACATATCAACTTATCATATATATATAAAATATTTAAGTTTTTATGCTAGAATATTAAAAAAAACAAATCATATATTAAATATTAAAAAATAAATATGATACATTTGCTGGAACGAAGGAAGTAGTACATACATCGTATGTATCAAATATATAAGGATATATAGGTATACAGGTGTAACAACTTGGATGATCGATATATGCGATTGTGACTATAAATTGCCATATAATTCAATCATTGTAATCAAACCTGTAACATACACATTCTTTAAGTTTGTTGCATTCTCCAAAATCCCATTCTTCATAAACACAATTTGTTGCACAAACTCCACTATTTTGTCCAAATTTGCACATCAATTCTAGTGGGAAGGTTTTCAAAACTAATTGGCAATAGGTGAAGATGCCTCATCATATTATATAGCAATGGTTAGCTGATTCTATTGATCATGTGTGATATTTCACTTTAACACACCCCTTCACGTGTAGGCTAGATTTTTCGCTCTACACATGGGTATTTTTGGGCTTTCTTCATGTGCAATGGTCGATGCCTCTTTCAACCTGCTCTGATACCATGTTAAAACATCCAACCCAAAACCAATTGAGAATGGGTAAAGAGACTTCATCCTATTATATAGTAATGGTTAGCCCCTTCTATTAACCATGTAGGATATCCCATTTTAACATTATCGACAGAAGTGATGATTGCTCAAGGTAACATTTACATTTCCTAATGATCCCACGTAATGTTTCACTCCATTCTCCCCAACTTGGATATTCCTTATTACAATTATAGTTGCATAGAGAATCTTGTACCCATTTGTTGCATCCTCCAAGATGAAACAGGCTATCTCGAATTTTGATATCTTCATCAGGCATGTCTGGCTTATCTGTTAACTGCACTTGTTGAAGTCTTGAAAATTGACAATACACAAAAAAAACCAATCTATTGTTAAAATGAAACACTATAACAAACCATCCAAATTGATTAACAAT
This sequence comes from Daphne laureola, assembly GCA_038382905.1. Lineage (NCBI taxonomy): Eukaryota > Viridiplantae > Streptophyta > Magnoliopsida > Malvales > Thymelaeaceae > Daphne > Daphne laureola. The sequence continues at coordinate 4,676 of JBBYHH010363517.1, read as the reverse complement.
GAGAACATGAACATCCAAATTCAAGAAACCTCGTAGATGTGTAAATGTAGAAATATAAGATGAGCTAAAACAAGTGAGATAGGATTTAGATGTGTAAATGTAGATATCTAATTCCCTCCACGTATGAAGTTTCTTCATTCTATTCCACCAAGAAAGCATCAAACAAGCCTCAAAACCATCAACATGTGATCGATCGCTTGGATAAAGCTCAATCGAATTCAATCCTAATGGAAGAAATGATTTAGCTGTCGGTTTCACATGTTTGGTTAATTTTTGGATTTTGAGCTCAACTCATGGTTGCAGATTGATAGCCATGGAGATATGGCCACAGACCACTGACTATATGTAGATGTATAGATCACAGATGGAAGAAAAAGTCGCAACAATATCCAATTAATCACCTGAAGCTATGAGCAAGAGTAAAGAGATAGAAAGAAGCTTGGAAAATCTAGGTAATTGTGACATTTTTCTCTAGGTATGTGGGTCCCTCTCCCATCTCCAAGAAAGCTATTTCTTGGATCTGACGTGTCTCCAATCTCTCTCTCATAAACAGTAAGGTTAAATTTTATTAGGGAAAGATTCGGATAAAGTGCACCAGTAGAACAAAACAAGCCATACTCAAAGACTAGCAACACCAAATATATGTGCAAAAATACGTGAGCCTAACGCTTGAATTAGGATCTAACATAAAACTAGGACCAGAGTGACAAAGCGATCTTGGGTTTTCCTAATCTTGCCTAAAAAAGCTTGCGAGCACCATTATTGTCATGACGGAATGACGAATAAGTAATGTGAATCCCTAACACCTCTGATATGTTTGCAAAAAATAAAATAGTGTTGACGCGTCATAACGGTGCGCTGACGGGGGAAATACAAGAGTCACCCAGCACTTGAGTAACAGAAAAACAATAGCATCCCAAAACTGAACTAAAAACAACAAACAATCCAAAAATGATCCAAAAGATAAGTACTAGTAAAGCAATAAATTGGGTGGCCCTTACACCCCATGCGATGACCGAACTAGTGATCGGTCGGGGGCTCGCAATCCCCCAACCCCAGAATTGCCTGCTCCACCACTCCTGTCGCAGCACCTGTGATCTTTATCCATTTCTTGGTCCGGCCGGAACCACCAACTCCCACCACCGTGGTCTTGCGTGTGATCTCCGATGAGCGAGAGCCAGAGGTTCTTGCCAGCATGTCCGAGGAGTTGGACGTTGCCGATTTCACACAAAAGCGAACGAAGCGCGGCCAGGCCCGGCTAAAGGCCGCTGCGATGAAGTCCGCACGAGCCGGCCTTGCGGACATGATCTTCGCGACGAGCGTCGGGCCGGATCGCACAGTCGGGATCGCGATGGGCATGACATGGTCTTCTTCTTCACGAGACAAGTGGAGGCCGAACATGGTGTTTCCGAGAGCTTCCATGGTAGAACTTATTCAACAAGTCAGACTTGAACAAGAAGAAAATGAGAAGAAGGATGAAACTAGGCGAACTTATTCAACAAGTCAGACTTGAACAAGAAGAAAATGAGAAGAAGGATGAAACTAGACGATCTGGGAAGGAAAAATTACTGGGAAGGAGGAGCAGAGTGGAACAGAATCACAAAAACCGAATTGAACAAGAATAACACCATCAGAAAACGATGGAATCAGAAGAGAGAACACCTGCACAAGCAAAGAGGCGGCTCTAGAGGCAAGGGGGCAAGAAAAAAAATCAATGATTTCAACTTTACTTACTTAATTTGCTAGCTCTTCTTTTTCATTTTAATATTACATCAGTTTTCCACTACTTAAAAACAAGTTATGCATTCAAAGAATTTATAGAAGTTATTGAGAATAGAAAACTTGGAAAGTTTCCTAGATAAATGGCGTCTAGACTTCCATTTTGCCATATTTGAAAAATGCCATTTTTAAAAAAATCACCCTTTCTTTTATTTGTTCCGGTTCTCTATCAATGTCTCCATGGCAACTATATCCTTTATGTTTCTTATTATACTGCCCTTCATTCATTCATCATGGGTGTCGAATCCGTCAAAAATAAATTCATACTCCTGCAAAATAATTATTTGTAGCTAGACAACAGTAAATAAGGTTGTACTCCACAAGAACTCGTCGAATTATCAAATCTGAATTTTAAACAAGAAAAATAAATTTAGGGGATTTTTTTATAAGATCATGCAAGGAAAGAAATAACAACAAAATGAGTGGAAAAATATCAATGAGCAAAATTTCAGTCAAGATAAATCTCAGTATTGATTCATGTAAATTGATCCTTGAATATCAAAGATGTAAATTCTCTTCTTCAAATAAATTGATTATGAATATTAACAAGCTCTAATATTCTACCATCCCTTAAGCTGTATCTAAAAGGAACAAGCTCTCCAATTAAACTTTATTTCAGAATTAACCCTAAACAAGCTCTTAGGATTTAAATTAAAAATAACATTAAGAACTAGAAATGTGGCTAATTCCACGTAACAATACGCAAGCTCGATTATTTAAAGTGGATTGAATATTCCCATCAACAAGCACCACGACGATACATTGCATCAAATGTGTCAATTTTGCCTCTTTATTGAATCAAATAAACAAAATGAATTTACTGATCTAAAAAGCTATATCCATTGAATCAAAATATGATGTCAATATTTTAATCAAACGGAATCTTAAGAATTGTAGAGAATAATCAAATACTTGATAGAGAAAATATTAAGAATAAAATTCTCATAATTTAATCATGAATCAAAACTTGATAATCTTGGTTAGATAAAAGAAATTAGTCACACATGGCTATAATCAACAAAACTAAAATATAAAGAAAAAAAAAGAAAAAAGAAGCTACTGATTGGAAAAGAAAGAAAAGAAGAAGGAACCAAGTCTGCTACTTTTTGCTCCTCTTGAAAACTAATAGAAAAGATGTCCCTGTTTCATCGACTCTAACATATATATATATAGGGAAAACAAAATAAACCTAAAAGAAAAAGGAATCGTAAGCATAAATGATGTAAAACTCCTCTTAAGTTGAATGAATCTCCACTTGCAGCAACATCCGCCACCATTGGCTTCTCAAAATTTGTTTCCTTCCACTCAAGTCCTCTCATTATAGACATGTGTTGGTCTGAATCCAAAAATTGTTGTAGATTAGCATTCTAGCCCAAAATTTCTCTTTATCAATTTATAAACCTGAAAATAAATAAAGAAATAAATCCAATCATTTTAATATCAATCCAATAACAAAGAGGGAAATTGACATAAAAATATATAGATAAAATTTGCTCTATCAATTCCCACTCAACGTTGATGGAAAGAAGTAATGTCGATTTGTTCGTAGGCTTCTATCAAGAATTCATGTCTTAAGATGGAATGATATTGAATGTAAATATTTCAGGTTCCCTTCCTGCAGATGATAGTGGTTTCCCTTCTGCAAATGAAAATACTTATAGATAGTGATTCTGAAGACGACGTGTGGACTATTTCATATAGTTTTGTGATGAGCCTTTGTTTCACAATAGAGCAGCAGGATCCTTGTGATTACTTTTGTCGCCTTCACGATAAAAAAGAGTTAGGAAGATGTGAGTCAAATAGTTGTCAATGTTCTAGTTCTGTAGACTATGATTGTGATTCTGGTATTAATCTAAATCTTTGGGTTGAATCATCCACTCGTGAAGGAAGAGACTGCAACCCCGAAGTAGAAATTAGTTATGATGGGGAGGAAGTTATGAATGAAGATACGATAATAATGAGCAATTCGAATTGTGATGAAGCTTGTATCAACGAATATGCGTTCGTCGGGAGGTGTAGTAAGAATAGAAAGTGCATGTGGTGTGGTTCTGATATGTTTTACATTATGTTAATGCTTGGCTTTACGGGTATGTTCTTTTCATAGTTGGTCACTGAATTAAAAAGTTCTCGGTAAGTCTCGGAACATCTAATCTGGTGGTTATGCTCTTTGAATATAAAATAAAATTTTTTAATTTAAGCTTCCACAATCATCGCTCCAACCCATAAATGTATAAAAAAAATGGTTCTCAATAATTATTATATGAGGCTTGTATCATAAATTTTATGTAATGCTTCTTTTCTTCATCTTTTCATATGATTTGTCTTCAAGTTTGTATTTCAGACTAGCAACCACAAATACTCCTCTCTAGCTCATCTTGGTTGTCACTTCTCTATACATTTTATGGAGTACCCTCTCTATCCCAAACGTGTTGTCACTTTTAATTCTTTTTATATCTAAATTGTTGTCCATGTCTAGCCCTAAAATACTCCTTTTAAAACCACAAGTGAACATGGCAACACAGGTAGCGGTACCAGAATTTAATTATTGGGGAGCAAATTACTGATAATTTTTTATTTAAATAGTGGTGCCATAATATTTGTAACGCCCCCATTTTTCGAATCCAATTTTTACGAAAAATTTGAAACTTTTTAGATTTGGAAAATCTTTTAGAAAAACCGAGAATAAATTATCAGAGTAAAACATGAAAGCGTTACTAAAATCAACAATAAAATAAGTAAGTTTGTAATAGCAGAGCATAAATAAAACAAGTCCCCAAAATAAAGATAGAACAAGTCATGTCGAGCGACTACAGCGCGTCGTCACCCAGAGTCCGCTCCTCCTCGTAGTACTCGTATCCCGACTCCAGCTCAGTGAGCTCGGGATAGTACTCCTCATC
>JBBYHH010363406.1:0-12006 GCA_038382905.1 Daphne laureola | reverse complement strand
AAGAGTAGCTTGCAAGAAACTTCCTATCTTGCTCTCCAAGTTGAGATCCCTTGAAAAGTGGCGCCTCCTCAAGCCTTATAGAATATTATTGGGTTGTTTTGAAAGCTTATGGGGTGTCTTAGGTGAGGGAGGAATGGGCTTGAGCTGATTTGGCCCAAAACTCTTGCTGTTGGTCTTTAACTTGGTGCAAAGTGCTAAAATTCCAAGCCTTATCTTCAAAGTTTTGCTCCTTGTCCAAATAAACTACAAAAGCTTGAATTTTATCTTTTATAACTTGAGATTACTCTTCTTGATTCATTCTTGATGACATTGCTCGCATGAAGACTCCCAAGGCTTCTTTTGTCTTCTTTGCCCTAGTTCTTGTCATCGGTCTTCCAATATTGTTTAAACGGCTAGGAGTTGATCTTGTGAGCTTGGGCCTTTACTCTTATCCTTAAGTTTTGATGTTTCTACTTGGATTCATATCAATCATGAATCCTCTGTCTGATGTGTCGTGGTTTGTGAGTCTACGTGACCCGAACTATCTTCTTACGACACAACGTGTCATGGTTTCGTGCGTCAATATGACCATCGAACCCTCTATGTTTGCGACACGGATATTGTTATTGATTGATTGATTGATTGATGATGGTTTTAAAGGGTCCTAGGCCCTCGCTGGTACCATGCGCACTGTTAATGTTTTGACCTCTCGTGATAGGAAAGAGGACCACAGAGGGCCGCCGTAATGGGTATAATGGAATGGAAAGGAAAATGTACATTTCATACACGCATTCATATGCATCATGATTTATTTAGGATATTACACTAGTATAGTGCATCCTGTCATCCTAACATTGTCTTTTCAAGTATATCATGAAGAAAACATTTATTTCTACCTAAACCTTTACTGAATTCTCTCGGGAACTCACCCATTTCATTATGACTATCTTTTTAGGAGCTTATAGTGTTGGATCGCAGAGCATCTCACTCGATCTTACTGTGATTGTGTGTAAAGGTATTGTTAGCTCCTTCTGATTGTTATGACTATTGATAAAAGGGAAAGGGTGGGGTGAACCCGATAGAGAGTAAGAGTGTAATATGGCATAAAGGTTATAATGCAAATACGGAATGTACTAAGGAAATGAAAGTAAGAAAGCCAATGGTTATAACGTGAAACGGAAAGGTATGTCAGTAATGTGAACGGAAGTTATGGGAGATGGATATAACTCTCTAATATATGTCATGATAATGGGAGAAATGAATTTTTCTAGTTTTCTTGATGAGCGCTCTATGTATATATGTGACTAACGATTAACCTTTATGTTCTTTTCATGTATTCAGCAGTAGCAGTAGTATTAGGTGTTATGGTCGAGACCCTGCAGATCCAACCACCGATATGATATTGAGTGGTATTATCTATTGAAAGATGGATGTATAGGTGTAGTTTGCATACATACATGTAGAATTGGATACGTGGTTAAGTATACTCATGTAATGTTATATTTGATGATGTGTGAAACGAAATACTAATGGAATGTGTTATTGGTGATGTTCATTGTGGAATTTCTTGATTGTATGTTTAGTTATCGGAGACCCTCTGCCCGGTAGTGAAAGGACAGACTCTTTTATGGTGCATCTGGTCTGAGCAGAGCTCAGTATATCTGTATATGTTATGAATTATGAAATGCAGGTACAAGGAAAGTAGAAGTTTTGTTTTGTTGAATCTTAAATAGGGATCTGAAAAGTGGTTTAAATCCACATATTGGCTGCGCAATAGAGAAATGATTGTTTAGTTCACCGCCGCCCTTTCGACCCCACGACCACTTCCTGCTAGGCCATTTAGCGAAATGGTGGGTGTGACAAGTTGGTATCAGAGCATGGTTAAAGGTTAAGTGATTAAGTGAAGAAGGTCAAAGTACGGGTTAGAGAAAGTCAAGAATATGGATAAGAGCAGCTTAGGGATTATTGTCAGAATGTCCAAGAAGGAATTACAGGGAAAAATGGGTACTTGGACTTCTGAGGGGTGTGTTCGGACGGGCGATTCCCCTGATCTATTGATCAATTCCAAGCATGTTCTATAAGAAGAGCTCCTTACAAGAACATCCTCCGAATGAGAAGTAGGACTCCAGGCAGTCAGTCCAAGCATACTCGAAAAGAATAGGTTATTGGATTTTCTAATAGGAATTTCTATTATGTAAGTTGTTGCCTAATGGGATTGATACCGAAATGGTATGTGATACATTGCATCATGCATTATGCATTGCATCTACACTATAGAGCCAATAGGAAATACTGCTTCTTGCTTATGCTGTAAAGTTAACCGTTATATGTGTTCTTTCTTTTGTTATGAAATTTTAGAAAAATGATTGATACTCGTGGATAGCGAGCTATGTTCTCGGAGATAAGGGATACAGATCCCACTCCGTTTGATAATGTTAAAGGGAAGTATGGGATGCCCAACAACCATCAGTGTTAATGGAATCTTCACTACAGCAGGTTCAGATTTTGAGGGACCTAATGCAAGTGCTAAGAATGTCAATGATTGTGGTTCAAATGATGTCTAGAGGAATCAGTGGCCCCGGATAAGTGTGTTATAAGTTCTGACGGGTTGACATGAATACATCATTTATAGTGTTTCAGCCCCCTCGATTGTGCTGGTGAGGAAAGGCCAAAAGTGGCCGAATTGTGATATACAGGTATGGGTTTAATTTGAAAGGTTGGATATTCCTTTTAATAATATAGTTATAATGGCTAATGTTTGACCCTCATGAACGAGAGTATTATCGGTGAGAGGGAACAGTGAGCGTAAGTGATACACTATCCAAGCATGCGCCTCAGTAGGGCTCGCGCAGCAACTCAGGCGTGAGCCTCTGCGGATTTCGCATAGCAGATACCGCACGCGCAAAGACAGGCAACCCCACTAAGGGGTGCGCATGATTATCCCTCGCGTGCGAGCCCGGGTGACCGGCCCTCCACCAGCGAGCCCGTACCTCGACAGGGGAGCCACGTCCTCCCTCGCATGACTCCCACATTCCCCTCAACCCCCACGTTCTCCTAAACTCTCACGTTCTCTACAAACGTTGCCCACGTTCCCTACAAACATGGAGGCGTGGTTTGGGAATCAAGGAGGCAATTCCATATATAAGGGGCTTCACCTGAGAGCAACGGTATGATATTCTCTCTAACTACACACATTCAGACCTTGAGTTCCTAAACTAACTTGAGCGTCAGAGCATCTCCCCGGGGCCCCACAACCTCGGGTCTTTTCAGGAAACCATCGACCAGAAATAACGGAGGATATCAGCAACATTATCTAGATGGCTGAGATATCGGCTATCAATAATCAAAAGCCTAAATTGAAGTTTCACAATAAATTTTAAAATATAAAATAAACTAGCTACTAAATATAATTAAGAGAAGAAATTGAAGAACTTGGTTGCCGGCTCCGTCGTGCGTTGCTCCTCTCATGTGCGCCTCCTTCTCTGTTGTGCGTGACCCACTGAAAGCCATAATAATTGGCTTTTTATAAAACCCCTTCTCCACACAAATCCTTCTCATACTTGTACTCAGGCATAAAAGACAAAGCCATGTAGATTTAGGTTTTACTTGTGGCTCATTACCAATTCAGCGATTAAACTTTATTCCTCTTATCATTTTAGCCCTCAATTCTTGTCCTTGTGTCACTTGGATCTCTAGGTCTTCATCATTGCTCAAATTTGCATTCTCTTGCCAATTTAGCTATCAATCCCTCACTTTCGCTCCAATATCTCCGAAAGGGGAATCCTACAAAATTCTTGCACAAATAATAAGAACATAGCAATTTATCTCTATGAAAGCATATATTTATGGATATAATATATAACATTATTTGCACTCATCAGATGTCATCCTTTATTTTCTTAATATTAACATGTCTCATGTTTTCTGTAGCAGAAAACGAAAAGTTCCTAATTTTCTGAATTAAATTTGTTTAAGTTATTATCATACTTTCCGTCTTTGTAAATTCCGTTTGAGAAATTTAGGGTTTTTTTTGTTGAAATGATATGCTATCATTCAATATCAAATGGCTTGTGGCTGGAAAAGTGCAAAAGCAAGGACTGAGCCCTGTACAAACTAGTGACTTGCTCTAAGTAATGGTGAACATAACAAAATCTACGAGTCAAATAACTTAAGGTTGTATGACAACTAAAGCAAAAAGACCAACAAACGAAAGGTAGCATCCAAAAGAAAGATAAAAGATACACCAGAATGACAAAACTAAGTTGAAAAGTGATGAGTTAATTGAGTCCAAATCGGACTACTGCATGATCTTCAAACTACTCCTTGGCCTGACACAAGTATCCGTGTGCATCATCTCTCTCGTAATATCCAGCCTCTGACCATCACCGTCAAACTAGCTGCACATGGCAAGCTACAAAAGACCTTGACCCTGCATAAATACCTCGAAGAGTACACATAGCCATATACCAAGTCTCTAAACAATCCATAAAAAACCAACTACTTTCCTCAAGTACCTGAGTGAATTATGAAAGACAGATTATGAGGGAAGACTTTGAACCCAGACTACCTGAAACCATAAGCCTCGCTGCTTATCCCTGTCATACCATCATCCAGCTCTTTCGGCTACTCGATAATTGGGGCAACCCGTGCCCTTTTCCTACCACGAGCAGGATCTGGATTCCTAGTGCCACGACCACGCAATCGTCCTCTCCTTCCACCATTTTTTGGAGGACCTCTCTTTGCACTTGCAGAAGCAGGAACAATCACCCGACCACTACCAAAGGTGAAAGGGACTGGCAGTGGAGTGGGGTGCACAGGAAGTGGCGGGAGATGATTAAACATCAATGCTCTTTCCATCGCAGGAACTTCCACAAGAGGCATGGAAGAAGGAATCAAAGCCAAGCTCTCCGGCTCCACAAGTGGGTTCATTCGTGGCTTCCTGAAGCTGTAACCGAAGCAGAAGCAACATCAATGGCAGTCAGTGATGGTGAAGGAATTACTGATGGCCTCTCCGCTGGAAGTGGTCCCCACGAGCGACCATCCCTATCCCGGGGACTAGTCCGAGCTCTCAACCACGGGCCAAATAAATTTTCCTTGGCTTTCATGAATTCCTTTTCAACATGGGTCAACATGTCACACTTGTAGCAAAAATTCGATAACTTTTCATACTTGACTGCTAAGAATAGAGTGGATGAATCTTCTTTGATCGTAGGAATCCCTTGACATAACGGCTTATTAACATCCAAAGCCACGCGAAGTTGCATTGTTGTTCCCTCAATCACAACTTTCTTCACAATACCAAGTGATTTACCTAGAGCTTCGCCTATGGCATGTGAAGCCCAACCAAAAGGCAAATCAAGTATGTGCACCCAAAAATCAATAGAATTAAATTGCATTATGGATAATTGATCACCAGGCTTCAACAGATTATATACAATAATTCTGTTATCAAATTACTTACCATGGTGCCAACCGGAGAACACTCTCAAAGTGTTCCTTCTTCTCAAATTCAAAGACAAAAATATTATCCCTACGAGTGCCTTGCCTAACCGTGAAGTTGAACTGCTCCTGCCACGCAACCTTAAATGCATGGGCCAAGTGCTCAGCACGAGCCATCCGGACAGACGTCACCCGCGCAAGAGAAGGCTACCTGAGGCGTCGGGATGAGGCCAGCAACGTTAACATCCTTGACCTAGTCTCTGATGATGAGACTGCATGCATCCATGCTCGCCTCCAGTGATTCTAGAACCATCAGCAGAAGGATGAGGGAGATGGGAAGGAGAAAGGAGCAACGCAAGAAGGAAGGAAAAGGAGGAAAATGTGCAGGAGAAGCTATTGCTCCTCGGCGCCGCCGCCTAAAACCTCCAACAAACCCTAGCACAATCGGTTTGTGGAGAGACAATTTAGGTTTCTTTTGATTTATATTAATCAAAATATGTACACCGAATATATTCGATTGATTTAATCTTGCACTTGAAGAATTGTTTTCGCATGTAAGAAACAATCCATTAAATTAATCAACTACTTCATCATTTCCCCCTAAAGATGGCACCATTTCGTTTTCAGCATTTAATTATGATTTGTTTTCTTCCAATATGTTGACATATAACGTAAAGTAATTTATATGCATATGTTAAATGAATGTATCTAGTTTCTAAATATATATTTTTATTTTTATTTTTAACAAAATCTTCTTTACTAAAAATTGAATCAAACACAAAGTGAAAAGTCAAACGGTGCAATCTTTATAGAACAGATGTGATAATTAGGTGAAGTAGGATAATATAAACAAACTAAATCCTACTTCCTCCGTCCCAGAATTATTGAAACGTTTCTTTATTATTTTCACAGTATTTAATCTATGATTTATTTTTATGATTCATATGTTTCTCATAATTTGTAATCTAATCTTTTTAGATATATATTTTTTTACTTTTTTTTCACTGTTTTTCTTAATTAAATTTTGAGTCAAATACTGTAACTTGAAACAGTTAAATAAACGTTTCAATAATTATGAGATTGAGAGAGTAGTAAATTGAAAATATCTAGTGTCAATAAATATTGTAATGTCATGCAGGTTACATTACAGGTAGAAAGTACAAATAGAACATGAAAATGAATCATTAGCTCTTCTAGGTGACATACCTTAATCGTGAAGTTGTTCTCTACTCTTTCCATCTTTTAATAATAATATGATAATATTATCAATTAATTACTTAACATTAGATTGGAGTTAAAGGTGCTAATATAATTCTCAATTCAAAAAGGTGCAAAGATCATGTACAACTTCTTTTTCCCAAAGGTAATGAGACGCACAACTTTTCTTCTCATGATAGAAGACATTTGACCTATGTGCCTGCTCATGTTCAATTCTTCTAGAATTATGATAAAGCTTTAACTATCATAAGGTGGTGAAGACATATATTTTTTTTTTTTTTTTTTCATAACAATATTTTAAGACAAAACCATAAACTATCATTCAAGAAAAAGAGTTAATATGATACACTGGTGGTGGAAAATATTTTTTCCACCATCACCTTTTAATAGATAAAAAGATTCACAGGTCTATTTTTATAATATTATAATAAAAAAATTTATATAATTATTTTTATTAAAAGATAATGATAAAAAAAATATTTTTCACCGTCAATACATCATATATTAACTCCAAGAAACAAGCGGTTGAATGTTGGGAGAAATCATAAGAAGGGCAAATATGCAATGATCTTTGGCTTAAGGGACAACTCAGCCAGGAAGCTATATTTACAGGTGAACCACACACCATGTGCAAATTTTGTATCAATCCTAACCAAAGACCCCAATTTATTTGTGTTCATCTACAGTGAATTGGGGTCAAATAAAAAAATGGTCTCTAATTTTGTGTTACTATCTTTGTTAGCCATAGGTTTTATTTCATTTCAACTATGTCCATGTCATTTCTCCTGAGCGTTGTGGTATAGTTGCTCAATTACTTAGGTTTAGGGACTCAACTGTTAACAAACTTTATATTGAGTGGCCTGTGCCATAGGTGGCGAATCCTACAGAAGTCATAGAACTTTTTTAAACTGTTCAGAGAAACCTCGCGTCCCCAATATTAACCCAAATAACATTCCTATTTTGTTAGCTTTCATTTAACCCCACACATTATTTATCATACAGGTACATCCCTTTTTTACTCTTTCTCTACGGTTGACCTTTATCATACATGTACATCCCCATATATATATATATATATATACAAAAACACACAAAAATAATTTGACTATTTTGTATATATGTGTAATTTAACATTAGTATGAATTATAAGAATGTTTTATATCTCTATTGACTACACATAATACTCCATTTGTCCTATTATTATTGAAACATATTGACTGGACACGTTATTTTAGAATGAATTAATTTTGTGTTGACTTCATAGGTGGAAGATGAAGATAAATAGATAGTTGGGTAAATTTATATACAAAAAATTACTAAATGAAAAAAGTGTTTCAATAATTTTGAAATAACCCAATAAAGAAAGCGTTTCAATAATTTTGGGATGAAGAGAGTACTAAAAAACTACACTCTCCATTCCATTTTGTTTGATACACTTGACCTTTAGATCATAATTGATCCAAAAGTTAAATATATCAAACAAAATAGAACGGACTATTTGAAGTTGGTTGTACGAAGAATTTTTTTGGCTTCCCTACCAATATATGGGATTGGGTTGTGTTCTTTTGACCTTTGTAAAATTTTTTTTGGATGGAGGTAGTAAGAGTTAAATGTTTTCCTAGTTACGGTTCCCTAAAAGAATTTCTTGAATTGTTTTTTTTTCTTTCTAACCTTCTCATTCTAAACACATAAAACAACTTTAAATTCAATAATTTTCTATCAAATCACATTTTCATTAATTTTTTTTACTCGTATACATATCATCCATTATTAAAAAACACATTCTCAAATTTTCACAAAAACAGTTCTACCTTAATAGAAAAGGTGCCAAATTTTCATACAATATTCTATAAGAATACAAATAAGATTTTATGAGAGGGTTAAATTACTACTATCTCTGTTTAAAATGATTTATACTGATTTGAAAGGAGAAGTATTATTATCTATAAAAAAGAAAAAAGAAAGAAGTATTAACTTTTTGATACGGATGCAGTAATGAATGAAGAATCAGGGGGACAAGGACCGGAGATGTTAGTTCAGAGAGAGGGAGGCAGTTAGTGGTCGTTTTCATCGCCCCATGTGCTTATGTTATGTCCTCTTTACAGTTCCCTCTGCGGATTTACTAGTTGAAGCCTCAAAAAGGTTAATAATTTCAATGGAGATTATTATTGGGGGGGAAAACAGGAAAAAGAAAGAAATAAATATGTGTTTTATAAAAGGGAAAATGACCATTTTTTATACAAACGTTTGTGTAAAGGATCTTTTTTACCATTTTCTTAAAATCGATCAGATCCTAAATTGCTACTATCCTTTTTGCCACTCCCCCGTTAAAAGGTCATGGTGACGTGCTCGCGTTGGATTTGATGAATATTAAATTACTTGGCGTGTGTTAGCGCTCCACATCAGCACATTCTTTCTCAAATCGATTCTATTAGGGCTTTTTGTTTGTTTTGGCCGTCGCTGTCTCTGGTTGGAATTCTCCGTCGTCGTCGATGATGTGTCTTCTTCTCCGGGCATGTTCTACGGCCACCTTCCGAGCTCCGCGTCTTACCTCGCTAGGTGTGGGAGTCTTCGATACCCAGACTTTTTCTTCGATGCTTCTCTACTCATGATCAACAAAGATTTCGCAGGCTCGGCCCGCTGTGCTCCGCCCTAGGCCGCTCAAGCTCATCGTCCCGCTCCTGCTCGATGCGGCTCTAGGGGATTCGTCCATTGGCACCGGTCTCTAGGCTTCAACTTCTTCTAGCGCGAGAGTCTCGTCGATCCCAAGAGGCTCGAATTCAGGGCCGAGTTGTTCGCTTCTCGCCTTGTCTCATGCAAACCTATAATAATAGTTAGATTTTTATAACATGCATCTAGGAAACTTTCAAACAACCTTGTTACCTAAAACTATTAGTACTCTCTCCCGTTCCATAAATTTTATAAGATTTGTTTGGGCACATATATTAAGGAAAGTGAGAGAATAGTAATGTGTTGACAAAATTACCTTTATGGAAAAAACAAAAAAAAATCTTGTGGATCCCAAATTTTAAAATGAGTTTGAGAAAAGAGAAAATTTTATGGGTTCATAGTGTAAGATAAGAGGATAGAATGATAAAAATGATGGTAAAAAATTTCTTCAAGTGAAAACTTCTTCGTGTTTCTTAAAATTGGACTTCAATTTGCGCTTACATATATAATTTAATATATGTCTAACAGAATATTCTCGAATATTCTCGCTGTTAGTCAAATAAGTGGTATAATGGATAAAAAAAACAAAGTAAATACTAAAATGAGTCCACAAAATGTAATATAATGATAAAACTGGACCCCTTTTAAAAACAAATAACAAAAAAGGTTCTTTGGACAAACATTGCTGGTAAAACCGGTCATTTTTCCTTTATAAAATTCTGAATAATTTTGTGAAATATTTGAAATGGATGTGATATTTATTAAATAAGAATTTGGAGAGAAAAAAAAATCAATTCAATGATTTGTTTTAAAGAAAATATTGATGCAGAACTCACAAGAAGAGAAAGAAAACAAGACCACCATCTCTTCTGTTCTGTAATGCACTTGTCTGCATGCTCTTTCTTCACCCTTCCTTTTCTCCCTCTTCACATTCCCATTGCCCAATAAAGCTGTTGCATTGCAGTGTAAAGCACTGCACCCTCTCTTCTTTCTTTTCAACCTTGTCCTCACCCCCAACCTAAAAACAAAAATAGTATTTGGAATTAGCTAAAAGTATAAAGGGCATAGTTCGTTTGCCCTTCAAAATCAGAATTGAGACACTATTTGATTTTGACAAAACAATGGTCAAATTATCGAGTAAACACCTTGGTTCTTCAAATTTTACAATTTGGTCCCCAAATCGCTCATGATCACACTTCTCGTCCGAAGCCTCTTTGCTTCGGCATTGTTGGCGACGGCCTCGCACGACCCTTTTAGGCTAAAACCGCGACTGACAAGTGAAGGAAGGTG
Source organism: Daphne laureola (assembly GCA_038382905.1). NCBI lineage: Eukaryota > Viridiplantae > Streptophyta > Magnoliopsida > Malvales > Thymelaeaceae > Daphne > Daphne laureola. The sequence continues at coordinate 1,410 of JBBYHH010363406.1, read as the reverse complement.
GCTGATGACATGGTAGGGTGGGTTGCGAGAGTGTGAGGTGGTGACAACGGCTACGACGAGGCTAGGCGGCTGGTGGAGGTGGTGTAGTAAAAGAGGAAAGATTAAAGTGTTCGGTAAAAGCTGTTGCGGTAGAAACGCTGGGGTTTTAATTGTGAGTGTCTAATTAACGTAATTAATCCATTAATAGTTTACTGCGGATTTAACGAAGTTAACCGTTCATAAAAGAATTGTAGGTTTCGCTAAACCTTATGGAGGTGAATGTAAGTCGTTTAAAGTCCATGAGATATATAGTACTTGATCTGTTTCATAAATATTGTTACATTTGTCATTTTAGACCGTTTCACAAAGGTTGTCAAGTTTTCACTTAAAGAAACTTTTTATCATCATTTTTACCATTCTATCCTCTTATCTTACATTATGAACCCATAAAATTTTCTCTTTTCTCAAACTCATTTTAAAATTTGGGATCCGCAATATCTTTTTCTTCTTCTTTTCATAAGGGTAATTTTATCAACACATTACTATTCTCTCACTTTCCTGAATATATTTGCTCAAACAAATCCAACAAATTTTATGGAACGAAGAGAGTAATAGTTTTGGGTAACAAGGTTGTTTGAAAGTTTCGTACATGTTAAAAATAACTATTTTTATTATAGGTTTGCATGTAGTATGTAACTAGCTACCTAGGTATCCAAAGCGTGGGTTGGTGGAGAATTGAAATGGAAGGGCGATGTGGCTCGTGATGGGTGGGTGCACGGGTATTTCGGGGTCTACGCTCCCACACTACGCTATGAAAGCCTTTGCACTTTGCATCCTAGTAATTACTTAGTAACACTCTTCAAATTGGGTTATACTTAAGTTACAAAGAAATACAAAAAACATTTGGGACTAAGTGGGATAAATTAAGGTAATAATTAAAGATATCGGAAGAACATGAACAAGAACAAGGAAGCACGCATATCTCGTGACTTGTTTTCACAACTCTGCCTACTTGGATGGACCTTTACCAACTTCCCATTCATTCAACTAGTAGAAAAAAGTATTCTACTCCCTCCATTTTGAAACACTGTCCATCATATGAAGAGAGTTTTTTAAATACGAATAGTTCCGGGTGCAAAAAAGCAACTTAATTAAATTGAAAGTCTCTTCTGTTTGTGTTGCATCTTTTCTAATCGAAAGTCTTTAATTTACACTTAGTAATTATAGATAAGTGGTCAAAACATCCAAATGAAAAGATCAATGGGTAAATTACACTTTTCGATCTAATTAAGTAACTTTTTTGCACCCGTAGCCAATAGAAATAATGAAGTGTGAAGAAAAAAACATACTACCCTATTGTTAGCCTTATCCCACATGGAGGATTTATCAAGGAGGTTTGAGTCTCTAGCTTATATAAAGAGACTCTTACTC
>JBBYHH010363295.1:0-12006 GCA_038382905.1 Daphne laureola | reverse complement strand
ATGGACCCTTATAAAAATGTGAAATTCCCTAGAATGGACCTCATATTAATTCCCGGAATATGAGAATTAATAGAAAACGTGTGCCTGCATGTTTAAAATTGAGTCCCGGTAATTACAGATTTTGACCGTCGGATAATTTTTCCCAGAAAATTACTATTCATCGGGGGTGACTGTAACAGTTGAACTTCATTGTTATGTTTTAGCAGTGGCAGAAATACTATTGGCGTGATAGTCGATTGTTGATCCCGACTAACCGACTTAGTACGTATTCAAAACACTTGGCTAGACTCAGCTCTGTAGTAGTAAAACATGCATATTTAGCTTAGACATTATTATGGACTGTATTAGTTTTTTATCGGGGAGTTCTCGCCCAATGAAGTGGGTGGGCCTCCTCACTGATATATTTGTGTTTAGCGGAGCTCAACTTATATCCTGTTTATGCACGATTTATCATAAAACCACTAATGTATTTTCGGGTGTAGGTTTAAGGTTGGTTATGAACGCCTTAAAACCTATCAAACGAGTTAGAATAAATAATTTAAGAAAAGTTTTTACAAGACTGGGTTTTGAGTCACCACAACTTAGAATAGTCTTGCAACGACGTGCACCACCACCGTCGCTCCCAACCGACCATCTTTCACACTGAAAGCTTCCGCAGCGTCGGGCGCGGGGTGGTGGTGACAAAAATTTTACAAGATCGGATTTTGGGTTCACTACCATTTAGAAACCCCACATCCAGAATTGACATCACCGCCGTCGTCGCCGCCGTCCCCCTCAACAGTTCTTCTCCAGCTTCCACCGCGCCGGGTGCGGGGTGGTGGTAACATGTTTTAATCGGTTTTTACGACGTATTATTTAAGTCTCAAACCTGTACCCGAAGACATGTCAGTGGTTTTATAGTAAATCACGTGATATAACTATATGAAATACATCCGCGAAGAGAACCGCGCACTTTATTGGGCGAGAACTTCGTGATAAATATTATACAAACCGTTAATAAGTTCTAACCAAGTACGTTATGTTGTTTTTACTTCTACAGACCCGAGTCTTAGCAGTATGAGAGATTACGTACTTCCGGGATAGTCGGGGTGGGGTGAATTACCGACCGAGAGGCCCGGGTACACTGCTGCTACAGCTAAAGCACAATAATGAAGTATAACTGTTAGTCTGAGATAGATGTGCTTATCCATATACTAAAATACTATTATAATGCCTCTACTGAGATTACCCCCTAAACAATTTATAAACCACAATTAAGGGTTATAAACATACCTCCGGAAACCAAAATATAATCGCGACCAGGCGAACTACTCCGCGGGTCACTTTTTGGGATCTCCTGAAAATGTTAAGTAATGAGGGTGAGTCCTCGAGAGCTGTTACGGTCACTCCGGAAGCATTTATTTTAGATATGTATTTTCCCGGATTGTTTAATTTAATTCTCGGCGACTTTGTAATTATAAGTAAATTACATCGTGATTAATTAACTTTCATCTCCCAGGATTATATTTTACCTCAATTCATCAAGATTTAAGTGTTTCAAGATATTCCAAGAAGTTAGGGACATTTTGGCAATTTTCGGTTTCGGAGGACAAAACAGTCAATTTGGAAAATTGGGCGGAAATGCCCCTAATCCCAATTAATTTGGGTCAAACGATTTTAGGGTGGCTAGTAGCCTTTTTAGGATAGTCTACCTTTTTACTATCCATTATTACCTAGAAAGTAAAAGCCTAAATTTAAGGTAATGTGTTCCCTACCCTAAACCCTAATACATTAAACTAATACACTACCACACCCTCTCTCTCTCATGTAACCCGGCCTCCCTCTCTCTCTCACACCCATCCACTTCATTTCATCTACCAATTTCTAAACAACGCACAAAAATAAGTATGAAATACTAACTAGCTATCCACCAATAATGCAATTCACATGTTCTATGCTCAATTCTCACAACAAGACTCGTTCAAGCAACAAAATACATAAAACAACTTCAAAGATGTTCATACATAGCAAAAGAGATGCATATAGCATTTAATCAGAGACATACAAACATATTTTCATTATTTCAAGTACATGTTCTTAATGAGCCTTCACAAAGGTTCATCATATGTATCAAATATATTTTTTCACCTCATGTAACTTATACATGATTCAAATTATGTAACTCATATATTGTTCAATCCATGTAACTTATACATGAATTATATCCATGTAACTCATACATGAATCCATTCATATAACTTATACATGAATTCATCTCATGAAACTTATACATGAATTTATTGAATTGTTCTTATGTAACTTATACATGAATTTATTTTAAATTATATTTCCATAATTTTACACATGTTCTGAACGAACCTTCCAAGAAGATTTTTTATTATATGTCACTAGTACATTTGGTTATGTAACACATACATGTGTCATTCATGTAACATCATCTTGTATTATTGTCTCTCAACTCCTTAATCATTGTAAGAATATTCCGAGGAAAGATTGTGGGGTCACAAATAGTCCTCCTTAAAATTCACCTCCTTAGACAGAATGTAAATTATAAAATCTTAAAGTAAAGACTTTAGTATAAGATGATAATGTGATATATGTAAGTAACATATACTTACATATTTAAGAAACATGTATTTGAATATACAAACAACTTTGTATTCTTCATGCCACTAACACATTAGCACACATGTTTTCATATTTATGTGAATCAAACAAGTAATTTTCACTAAATTCCTCGTATTTTTCTTACCATGGCTGAATTCACACAATACTTTCATCACATGATCATTCAATACTTTTAATTTTCTAGACATGAACCCGATAAACAATTCATCCAAAATTCATGGAAGAACAACATGAAACAAATTCAATCTCATGAAAAATCAACATGTGATTTTATGCTCATTTTCGGCCTCATAAATTCTTGATAAATATTCATACAACCGAATTGATTTTATTTTTAGATTCTCATTTCATATTCATATTCATACAAACACATGATTACATGGAACATCTCACAAATATCATGCTTATTTATACAAGAATATATAAGATAAGATAAAACACATATGAACATTATAAGGCCGAGTTCTCAAGTACCTTTCACCCTTGGAAAAATAACTTAAGGAATATATAATTCATTGGTCAAAAAATGTAAGTTCATTCCTTACTTGATCTTGATGATTCGCCTTCTTGATTTCTCCTTAGGATGATGGAGGATGGAAGGAGAGGAAGAGGACTTCCTTGATCAGCAAGAAGAAGAAGAAGAAGACGGATGGAGGATGGAAGGAGAGGAAGAGGACTTCCTTGATCAGCAAGAAGAACAAGAAGAATAAGACGGACAAGAAGGAGATGCCAAAATGGGAGAAAGTGTTGTAAGAACACTATGTAAATTCACACTTAATCACCAAGAAATTCTCTTGATCAAGATGGCGCAAAAGGAGAGGAAGAAGAAGAAGAAAAAATATGTGAACCAAAAGTGTATTTCTAATGGTCATTCTTCTCACTATTTATAGTTGAAGAAAATGGTCATTGAAATTATGGTCATTACTTTAGCCATTAACCCTTCCATTAAAATTTAAAGATTACATTTAAGCTTTTCATGGCTTCTCATTTTTACTATTTCACTAACCATTTATTTCTTAAAATGAATGGCCTATTTTCCCTAAACAATACTCTAAAAAATCGACATATACATAATATAGATATTTAATGAAGTTATTCAATAGTGTAAGGTGCATACACTTTGTACCAAAGTTGCCAAAGTACCCCTACTTTGATAAAAGGTTCTAACGGTGGAAATAGATACAAAATGAGGTTTTGATTTATACAAAATAATTTCAAACAATTTCAATTCACATAATTGAGCTCCTCTAAGCTCATTAGTGCACTTTTACCAAAATATCATTACTTTGATAAAAGATGCCATAATGGTTTCTTCTTCACTTGAACTCACAACTACTTTTAGTTGTAGTGAGTAAGAGTATTAACTCAAAAAGTTTTCTTGGTGCGCCAGGGAATTCCAACAGTAGTTGTAGCAGTTGGCTAGTTTTTGCCATTTCATGGTTTTCATATTTTCTTTTCTTTTAGTTTGCTCCCTCAAACGCGAGGTGTTTGGATTTTCCACTGTTATTTAGATTTTACATGTGTTTATTTGCTTTTTAATCTTAGGTTTCGTGAAAAAAAAGAAGTTGGAACTGAAATTTTCCTATGTTTGGCTGGATCAGTTAGCGGAAGTAAGGGTTCAATAAGAGATAGTGGATTTTAAGATAAAGGTGATGAGAAGAGTTCCAGTAGCTGACAGTGGAATTGGGGGTCACTCGGTCAACAAACGTTCCTTTTTCATGTTATCTAAACACAATTACTCTCAACTCTTCCCGACCCCTGTTTATCTCATCAAATTTTGGCTAATCTTGTTCAGTCCATCCTCATCCCTCCTATCAAAACAAGAATTTACAAAATAACCCCAAAAATCAGCCATTTAATCCCTAAAAGTTTTTGAAAAGATAAAAAAAGATAAAAACATCCCAAAAGTAACACTTTTAACTTATAGTTCCTTGAGTTTGATATTTATTGGATATTCACTAATATAGTGGAGATGTTTATGAAGCAAATCCAATCCTCAAGGTGCATCAATATTGAATCATTCCATGAAATAAATTGACCCTCTCCACACAAATTGACCCTCTCCAAACGATGCAAATTCAACTACATAGAGCAAACACATCACTGATAACCGCTGATATTTACACCAGACAACACATAAATTGGGAGTTGAGAAGAACCTCAAGATTCTGCTGCAATATGTAGTGTCATTGGCATGAAAGCACCATGGAAACCATATGGAACTCGTTGCGGCAATGTAATTTTAGCAACTGGCTCATTGCTCAAGTTCTTGGCATCAATGATGAAAGCCTAAAGAAAAAGTAAAAACAAAAGTTGCACAAAAATATCAAAATTCAGCATGCGAGCGTCCACACCGAAACAAATAAGTTAACGTGAAGATCCATTTACTTGGGAAATATTGGTGTCTTCATTATGAACATAAGTAATGATCCAACCATCATCTTCTTCATGACTTCCTTCTTTGGGAATAAATGCAGCTCCAGTGCAAAATATGTTATTTCCAAGCATATGATAATCTACCTTGATAAACCCTTGAACATGCTCATGATTATCATTTTCCTGATTTAAGAAACCAAAACATGAGATCATGATATAAAAAAGGAAAAAACAAAAATCCATACATTAAATGAGAACGAATGGTTTATACCTCGAAATGTAGCTTGACTATGCCTCCATATTTAGCGATGCCTGACGGGTCGGAACACAACACAACCTGATCAGAACACTTGTGGAACAAAAAAAAGGAAAATAAAAAAATCCTATCTTGGGAACTACTCCATCTATCCAACAGAGGATGAAATGTTTGAATAGATTAAAAAGTATTCAAGACTTAGAGATATTAAAGTAAAACTGGCATATAAGAAGAAAAAAAAAACTTCTTGGATGCAAATTGAGCATAATAACGTAAAATTGGTGTTAATAGTTTTCTTAAAAGAAAACGTTTCAACATTTCTGGAATAGATAGAGTACTTCAGTAATTTGAGTGCCTGAATTAGAGCTTGCAATACTGTCAACCACTTGAGCATAACGGTATTTGTTTTTCAGACCACTAAAAGCTGGATTGATCATAGGAAAGTCCATTGATAAACATGTTCCTCTTAGGTGTCGTTCTCTAACCTCACTAGTTTCCATATTCAATCTCCACTCATACACTCTACAAAACAAAGCTTCCTCTTCCCAGATTGCAGTATCAGTTGATTCTAGCGGTTTGAACCTTTATGAAAACCACTCGAACTTATTCAAACCCTTTTTAGGCCCTGGTATGATTGATTGAAGAGATCTACAACCCCAAACAACAACCTATTTGTCCATCCCAACCATGCAAAGTAGATATTAGAAAATTATGAAGAGAATGTTAGAGTTATAACCCAAGCTAAAAAATAAAAGGAAAAAAAGCCTTACCTCCTCTCCAAGCTCAAAACTATTAATGATATGGAATGTGCAATTTGGCAACACAGTAAACCATTTGATCATCACTGCATCACCATACCGCAGCATCACACCAATTCTTGCATATTATTCCTTCTCATATTTCATCAATCTGAAATAGAATTCATACCCCATAACAAAAACCTAAATTATGTTCTAACACAACATGTGCCTGTTTGGGACCAAATTTGTAAACTGGTTGTAGCGGTCTGATTTCAACCATAAAAGATCATCGTAATAGTTTGGAAAGTGCATAATGAGACCAAAGGTATTAGGGTTGGAACTCACGTGCCTCCACGAGCAAGTCTGTTTATATCAACAGTTAGGGGAAAGTCCATGAAAATATTTGATGGCCGATAGGCCCAAACCAAGTCTCCAAGATCCAAAGTGGGCCTATAAACCCAAAAACCCCACAAGACCGCTTGAGTCAGAAACCCAGGAAAGGGGGCCCATTAAAAATGGTTGAAGGCATCATACCCGAATGCATATATCCGCACACCAAGGTCATGCCCTCAGCGCATTACAACCTGATGGCTTGCATCCAGGATACATTTACCACCTATCTTCTGACACCAACCGCCTCTTTCCTATCAAAGTATTATAGATGTGCCACTATATTAGACAATACTATATAAGCCTAAATCAATCCATCATTTAAGGTAACTATTCACTCTGCTCAAGTTCTGGTACATTCTCTCTACCCAAAATACTGACCTAAGCATCAGAGGACCCACCGCCGGGCAAACCTCCGGCGCGGTCTATAGATTCTATCAACTGTACAGGTTAACCCAACAGATGGAGATGGAGCTGAATGTCATCAACATTAGAAGTCAGAGACTTAATAGCGTGGTGGTCCCCATTAAAGAACCGCCACCAAATGGCGCCATCTGTGAGAACGGCGGAAGCCTCCGGGAGAACGCCAACAAACAGAAGTTGGTGGGGGTACCCCATTCCCACGAAGCACGACCTAAGCGTGAGAACCCTCTCATCAAAGGTTCGGACCCAAAATACACCAGAAGCACGACCGATGGAACATCTTCCAGTCTAACCGATGAACTAACTAGCCTTAGAGACTCTTCAAGTCTAGACAGGAGCAATTTCAGGCAAGCATCGAATATCCTGGATCCAGCCCTAATCAGAACCATCAAGATGGTGATGGCAGAGGAAAGACAGAATCGGCGACCGAGGATGAGGCAGTCTCATAACAGATCAGTCACGTCACATTCCAACCATGGCCCCCACCTTGGAAGAACCCAGACTCCCAGTCTGGAACTCATTGACCATCCTTACCTAAGGGGAAGAGAAGTCCAGAGATCCTGATCACCAAGAATCCGGGATCGATCCCCAAGGCCCAAATGATTGATAAGGGGAGATCCGAGAGACGAGGTCATCAGGTAGTTAACTTAGACATTGGAAGAACTAGAGAGGGATCCTAACAGGGCATCGGAAGTAAAACCCTGGGGATCCATAAATGAAGAAGTCTCATTCACTCGCAAGATCCAGGAAAGCCTGATGCCGAGGGTATTCAACCTCCTGCATCCTCTGGAAATCTACCACGACACGGGTGATCCGGATGCATTCATCAGGAAATATAAAAGAGCAATGGAGTTAAAATGAGCAAACGAAGTTGCACTATGCAAGTGTTTGGAAGTAGCCTTCAGAGGCCCGGTCTCCAATTGGTATAATGCCCTAACCTCGGATTCAATTTCTTCTTTCGGGGAACTCGCTACTAAATTCACGGCCCACTTCATCGGGAGCAAGAGGTCAGCAAAGCGAGTGATCCAAATGTTTGATATCAAACAGAAACCGAATGAAGGCATTCACAAATTTGTTGAGAGATTTAATAGAGAAGCGGTGCACGCATCTTACCTCACTGATAACATTCACATCATGGTGTTTGTTAAATCCCTATTGCCAAACTCAAGACTAGCCTATGAGCTGTAAAAAAAAAACCCTTCATCCGTCGAAGAAATATATTCGGTGACCCACGAGCACATGATAGCTCAAGAGCTACTGTCTCAGCAGAACGTCAAGATTAAGGGCAAAGACACCCGAGAGCACCAAACGAAAGAACGAAGAGGTAACTCAAACTCGAGGAGCTCGGAATGATGGAGAGGATAGAGGAAAGAGTTCAAGAAATCCATTTCACTGACCCCCCTCAACACTTCCTGAACCACCGTTCTAGCTGCCCTGAAAAAAAGAAGGAAATGTAAACTGGTTGAGGGCAATGCCAGAGGGAGCCAAGTGCAATGAAGGAAAGTACTGTTAGTTCCATCGGGAGAATGGTCACGACACTGAGCAATGCTATTAGCTGAAGAGATACATTGAGCACTTGATCAAGAAAGGCTCATTAGCCCAATACCTGAAGATGCCTTCGGGCAAGATAGAAAGGTAATCCTGGGGGAAGGAGAAGATCGACAATGAAGGGTCCGAACCAGAAAGAAGAGGAAGAAGAAGGTCCTCTCGCCGAGCCACAGGTATAATCAACACCATCACCACCACCATAGGTTCAAGCGACAGAAATAGAAAAGCAAGGGAGATTGCATCCCTCAGCTACGGTGGTCCCTCAGACAAGGTCAAGAGAGCCGATGGCTCAGAAGTGAAAGTCTCACACTATGACCTACTGGTTATCACTATCAGAGTTGGGACAATTGATGTCAAGAGAGTCCTTTATGATGATGGCTCGAACGCAGATGTTCTATTCGCCAAGACATTCAAAGGGCTAAATCTGAAGTCCATTAAACTGACCCCAGTGAAAACTGCTACGTACGGGGTGGGACCGGATGAGTTACCCGTACTCGGATGCATCGAGCTTCCAACAATGTTCATGGGTTCGGGCCCCGAATGAGATATCAGGTACATAACTCTAATGATCAAATGACTGGTCATCGACGTGCCCTCAGCCTATAATGCCATCATCGGTAGGGAGACTCAAGGTTCCATTCACATGAGGAGCGACGTCAAGTACTTGACAGTAACGTTCGAGACAGACGAAGGTGATGCATCCATCTATATTAATCAAAAGGAAGCAAAGGATGTGATGGCCATCAGTCAGAAACACCCGAAGGCTGAGGACTGAAGGCAGGAGAAACTGACGACCTGCTTATAGAAGAGGTTGCTCTTACCAAGGGGCGATCCACACGCATTGCTAGTAACCTTCCCGAATGAAGTAAAGCCAAACTTGTAAACTTGCTTCAGGCAAATAAAGATCTTTTCACCTACTCTCCGAGTTACATGCCCGGGATCAACCCTGAAGTAATCCAACGTAATCTTTATGCTGACCCAAATCCAAGGCCGATAAAACAAAAGAAGTGTAATAACGCACCACTTAAAAGAGCCTTCATCAAGGAACAAATTTCTAGATTACTTGAAGACACATTCGAAGTCGATGTTCGGTTCATCATCCAAAAAACTCATCTCTACAAAAAATATAGGATAAATTAGAGTTAATATTAGAGTGAACAAAATATACAAAGGGAAGAAAAGAACCTTTGACAAAATCCTCGTGAGATATCTCTCGACAGAGGTGCCAAACCAGAGCTATGTTCCAAGCCGATGGAGCACAAGCTTAAATCTAGAGTGCAGCCAGGTCACGCTTTATTAACCGAAGGTGAGTAAGAACACCTTGGGTAATCAAACGCCAATGAATAGGCACTGGGAAGAGTTCTCCAGGATCTTTGCTGAACCAATTGACAAGTTTCCGAAGTTTGGCATAAAAAACTTTGTAATTTTCCTTCGAAATGGGGTTGTTAATTAAAACACCAAGGGGTCTTGACGATGAGAAGATCCCCAAATTTTCAAGCAGTCTGGAGCTTCCAGGAGGGATTGGGCTGCATGAAGAAAAAATCCTTTTGCCAACCTTTTCGGCTGGCGGGATATTTCCAGGTAAAATTATATTTTATTATGGAGGTTCCTCAGGCACCGAAGTAGTAAAAGTAGTTCCGGGCCTTGGTCATTATTTTATAATATTGCATAAATGTTGGGAGAATTGGAGAAACCCCGAATCCACCACAGAGGGTCAAGTAGGCCTTAATGTGACAATAGGTATTCAGGCTAAACTGGTTGACTGCAACCCCTTGGGCTCAGGCCAGCTGGCGAAGAAAAGGATGGGGAGGAAAATGAAGCCCGTACTAAAGTTGAGCCTTAAACACTACCATCGAGCTGACACCAGGTTCATAAACCTTACATTTATTACTAGGAACGCGAGTATGAATAGAGCGAGGTAAAAAATAGGTTTTTAACCACTCCTGAACCAATTCTGAAGTAGTTCTGCTTTTAAAGTCTTTGACATCGGCCCAATATCCTTCAGGCACTACACCCTTAACCTCTAGAAGGAAAGGGTCCAAAGGAAGACTAGTAGAATGAACAGGAAAAGAAGCCATTTATTTTACCTTCAATCAGGGGTCTGAAAAAGCTCATCAGAGCTGATGAACCGAACAAAAACAAACCCCGAGCAATCTGGTAAACCACTACATTGTGCCACCGGTAGAAAATGACTTCTGTTGGAAGATTGTCAGAAGGATCAGGTGCATCGTCTAGCCTACATCCAAATTCTGGTAAGCTGGTCTCTCTTTCACTACGACGTTGCCGTCCATTAAGAAAACTCGTTGTCTGATGGAGGTTAGGGTGATCCGTTATTAGAAAACTTAGGAAATACTAGAGCAAGAAAGGAAAGAAAGAATGAGAAGTGAAGGTTCTAACTCATTTCTCAAGTATTTATAGAGTGTTCAGGAATATGAAACGTCACTAGAAAGTCAATCAACACCGTTGATCAAATATTTACACCGAGATTCATGCCACTGCTAAACCGCCACACCCGCAGGAGAGCATCCGGGAAGACGAAGAGATAAAGGCCCGAAGGAAAGCTTCCCGGATTCAAAGGGGGGAAATTCTAAGGCCCAAAAAATTTCAAATGGCCGGATGCACATGCATCCGGGATTCAAAGAGGGGTAATTCTAAGACCCCAAAATTTCAAATGACTGGATCCACCTGCATCCGGGATTCAAAGGGGGGCAATTCTAAAGCCCAAAAATTTCAAATGACCGGATGCACCTGCATCCGGGATTCAAATGGGGGAAATTCTAAGGCCAAAAAATTTCAAATGATCGGATGCACCTGCATCCGGGATCCAAAGGGGGGCAATTTTAAGACCCCAAAATTTCAAATGACAGGATGCACCTGCATCCGAGATTCAAATGGGGGTAATTCTAAGGCCCAAAAAATTTCAAATGGCCGAATGCACTTGCATTCGAGATTCAAAGTGGGGCAATTCTAATGCCCAAAAATTTTTGAATGGCCTAAGGCCCCCAAATTTCAAATGACCGGATGCACCTGCATCCAGGATTCAAAGAGGGGCAATTCTAAGGCCCAAAAAATTTGAAATGGCCGGATGCACCTGCATCCGAGATTCTAAGGAGGGCAACTCTAAAGGCCCAAAAACCTGGAGTCCTTCCAGTCTGACAGGTTCCTCTTGGGGGGACATGATGGCCGATAGGCCCAAACCGAGGCTTCAAGGCCCAAAGTGGGTCCATAGACCCAAAAAGCCCATAAAAACGCTTGAGTTAGCTACCCAGGAAAGAGGGCGCATTAAAACTAGCTAAGGACACCATACGTGAATGCACCCGTCTGCAAGCCGAGGTCATGCCCGTAGCGTATTATGACCTAATGACTTGCATTCAGAATACATTTGCCACCTGTCCTCATTCCTATCAAAGTATTACGGATGTGCCACTCTATTAGACAAGACTATATAAGCCTACAACATTCCTTCATTTGAGGTAACTATTCTTTCACGGCTCAGGCGCATAGCTAGCCATCTCACCGTGAGTCACAGAGCTTCGCACTCCTGGTAGTGTGTTTTATGCCTCCCAAAGGCTCGAACCATGGACTCCAGGCTTAAATGTCATGATTCATTGAGCCTTGTACCATCTGAGCTACTAGCTCAGATGG
>JBBYHH010363184.1:0-12009 GCA_038382905.1 Daphne laureola | reverse complement strand
AAATTCTATTTTTTCTTTGCCAACCAGTTCACGAATCCATTTTCTTTTCCAGCTTTGGCCCAATCCACGGATATTCATAGATAGGAGTTTCATTGATGGATAATAATAGAGCTCGAATCCGCCGAAGGAGGAGGTGTGATTAGCATACCTGGTTCTGGTTCACCTCCACCTCGCCTTCTTCTGTTTCAAGGTGGATGCCAAGTTTTCCAGTAAAAATAGTGGTGTATGTGTCTTCAAAATTGGAACTGATGGTTGGGGAAGGGGTTTGCTGTTGGGCAATTCCTCTTCCGAATTCATGATTTAGCCTTCGAATTATTGTTGTAGCTCTTTTGGTTCGGGTAACTGGTAGGGGATTGGATGTTTGGGGATTAATTTCTGATTTTCGAAGGTGAGCTCTTTTTTTGCGGTAAGAGTCAGAGTCAGAAAGAGTGATCTCTGAGTCCATGTTGTTCTGGGTAGGGGTAGACGTGACTGAGTTTGGGCTACAAGGGATGATAGAGAGGCTGACAGGGGTAGTTGTTTTCAAGACTGCACCACGTCGCGACTTTGTAGATAATTTCAACTCCTTTAAAGTTTGAACTGGTTTTTGTGACCTTCATATGAAACTTAGCTTAGGATGTCAGCTTTCCAACGCATCAAAAATCATCCCATTCAGACCTCTGTAGCTCACAATATGATTTTTGTACAAGACATCTACTGTCAATAATCCAAAATTAACACAATCATTAATATTTGAAAATTAACAATTAAAATCTCATTTTAATCAATTGTTTTTAAATAAACTCTAAGATATTAAACACACTCAAGATGACCCTTTAAAGCTTAAAAATCATGAAAATAACTTAAGTATGAAAAGAATAAATATAGTAAATATCAACTTATCAAGCAGGAGCCAACCACGTCCGGCCAATGGGACCTAAGCGAGAAGTGGAGCCATGGAATCGCATCGATGGACCAAACTGTTGGGTGTCACCCTTCATAGCAGCCTCCGAAGAACAATCTGAAGCAACATGATCTACAAAACCACAATAGTAGCATAAATCCGGTAACCTCTCATACTGGAGAAAAAAAGCCTTCTTCACATTGTCAATCACTGCCTTGACTACCCTACGCAAAGGCTTAGTGAGATCAATATTAACCCGTAGACGGAGAGAGGCACTACTATACTGCACTTCCAGTACTGTACCAAGTCTAGAGCAAAAACATTGGCCCATCTCTTCAGTCAACAGTTCAAACGGAACATGAACAACATGAATCCAGAAATTCTCATGAGAAAAAGCAACTGTTGATATACGATTCATTCGACACATCAAAAGAGTAACCATAAGACGGTTATTGTACGACTATGGACTCTCAAGTAGAATAAGATGTGCATGATCCAGCGATTCAAAGTGGAATCGGAAAAATGTTCGATACCTAGGGGGTAGAGGCATCACGAACTTGGAATTTGTTGTTCTTTGGCCATGCACGGGACATAGCCAACGTGAGGAGCTATGGCCGTGCAACCCTGGGGCTGAGGATACGGCCAACCAGAACCAGTGGAGGGTCGATCGCCGTCTTCGCCGGGATGAGGGGCCGGGTGGGCTCCTCTTCGTCGAGTGAAAGCTTGAGGCCGGCGAGGTGATTATCGAGAGACTCCATCGGTTGAAGCAGGCTAGGCGCGGCGAGGATTAGGTGGAGCACTGGTGGCAAGATGGACTTCGACCGGTGACAGTGGACCAGTGAACACAAGAGGAGGCATGGAGACAACCGGCGACGGCAGTTGCGGTGAAAACTTGCACACCAAGGTTTGGCGGTTGTAACCCTAGGCGAGAGGAAAAGATATCCCTGCCGAAAAAATAAAAAATAAATCATAGACTAACTAATGTGAAAACAACAAAAAAACTGCAGTCTTTATGAGACAAAGAGAATATTAATTTGATGTCTTTATTTTATAAATATTTTTTGTTATTTTTTATGTTAATGAATAACGTTGATAAATTAACGTCAAGTAGACAAATCATACATTGCAAAATACTTTTGGGACAGGTGAGTACTATAAAGTTCATACACACATCATCTTAAATCTATTTTCTGATTTTTTGTTATAGCTTTGTCGTTATACTATTTTGAATATTTATTCATATTTTAACTTGTTAGGGGTGTTCAAAAGCCAAAGCGAATAGTGAGAAAAATAGTATCCATTCTGCCAAGTACGAGTACCATATTTCACAGTTTTTATTATGCAGTCTGGATCGCTGGATCACGGGTATCTGCATGTGTTCCTTTTTCTTTTTTTTAAGTGAATGATTTTCATTCTAAATCAGACGACAAATGCCGAGAACAACCAAAGAAGGGGAATAAGTCTTCAATTGTGCCAACCATGACAAGCAAGAGACAAAGCCCTTAGAAACAAACATCTGATGCCCTATCCAACAATGATCTAGATCGCAGCTAGACTGCAAATCAACTAAAAACCAACAATAAGCAAAAGTATTACGAGAGTAGCAAATTACCAAGACCCTAAAGATAATGAGCACATGCAACAATGAATGATACTCCCAGAACCAAAATATTATAGTCACCAACAGATGCACACATGAATCTGTCACGCCACCACCTAGCCATATAGCTTCATACGGACTCCCGTCTGCAACATCGAAGTTCGGTACGTGGGCAAAATAAAAGCCAATCAATGTCGAACATACTTGTGAGGGCCCAACCACTGCGAGGAAATCCGGGTGGACATTGAGATCACTCCTGAAAACCTGCACGAAAACCATAAAATAGTAGTCATAAAACCACCACACCTTATTGATGGTCTCAATCATATTAATATACTGGATGTATAGGGATGATTTGTTAACCCATACATCCAGGACATAATCCCTCATTGCTCTAGGCAGGGCGAGACCGTGCTCCACCCTGCCAAAATTTCTATCTGCATTCTAAAATTCGTCAGACCATACCAACCACCTAAGAGTTTAACCAAAGAGTTAACTTGTGACACCCACCAAAATCAGGCCCCACAAAAACTGCCCCACCCATAGTAATCAATCTTGCGAAACCCCCAATCCCCAGGACCAGGCAAGAGGATCGGTTTTAATCGTGAACAGAGACGAAGCCAGGGAGAGCTCACATCGCGTCGCTGGAGGACTACAACGCCGGTCCGTTCTGAACCAGGCCCGTGGGAGGGAGCAGCAAGCCAGGGATGAGGGCGTTGGGTTCGGCAAGGCGCAACGACCAGCACCAGATCAGAGGTGAGAGGCGGCCGATTGCGGACCTCCTGGATCCACTGCGACGCCTAAAAGGATGAACCGAGAGAAGGTCGGATGGGCAACGCGAAGCAGAGCACCAAGGAAAACGGGAAGGCACGGACGGTCGCGGCTCAAAGCGGACCTGAGCGACGAGGCGCCGGAGAGGCCCAGACCGGCTGGGAAAAAGCATAGGAATGACATGAACACGGCGGCGGCGGCGCTGGTAGTCGTTGAAAACCCTTGCAAACGAATTCTCGTTTCTCAAATACATAGTCACATCCAGTAGATCCAAAATAACATCACCGACCGGACGAGCAATGACCGGTGAGGCGAGACATCAGGTTTGATCTAGGGAGAGACGAAGAAAGCGCAGTCGATTGGCGGCGTCGGCGACCATGGGAAACCTAAAAAAAAAAAAAAAATCTGCATGTGTTCCTAAGTATACTTATAATATAAAATCTTTCAATATATTTAGATATATTTTAAAAAAAATATTAGAAAATTTTATGCTCTGTTAGGGTTTTTATGGAGGGTTTCAACCGCCGCCGTGATAGGTCGGCTAGTTGCCAACGTCGGGATGGGCTCCAGCCCCCAGCAGCTCGGCCACCCTATCGATCGTGGAAGTTTGGTCTCTCTTTCCCACCTGGAACCGTCTCTACTTCTCCCTTGGCTCAGGCACTTCTGTTATAATAACCCTAAAAATTATGGTCCGAATTAATATTTTTAGGACGCAGTAGATTTTAATTTTTGAGGTGTTATTTTCTCTTATTGCATATTGCTTAATATTTTATGTAAATTCTTTTGTTCTAGTCTTTTATGTTCTTAATTTAGAATTTAAGTGGGGTTCTTTTAAGTAATTAGGAGTATTAGTTAATAAAATTTAGTAAATAGGTAGAGATTAATTAGTTAGGTAAATAGGTAATTAATTAATTAAAGTGAATAAAAAATAAAGTGAATAAAAATAAATAAATAAATAAATGAAAAACAGAAATTAGGCGGAAAGAACGCCGGGCTCCTTCACGCGTCTGATCCCTCCCTGCTGCATCCTCACGAATCCATCAACCCCTCCCACACTCTTCCATCATCACCTTAGCTTCTGTCATTCAACATTTCTTCTTTAAATAGAGGCTTTTAGTGTAGGAAGTAAGAAACCAGAAGAAGAAAAAGAAAGAAAGAAAACAAAAAAAGTTCACGATCGGACCTCTCTTCCCTCTTCCTCCCCATGCCTTTTCACCACCAACCACCACTCCCAATAGCTCCGCTACGGCGAGACGGAGCCGACCCATCTTCCCACGTCTCCGGAGGTGCGAAAATGGAGGAGAACCAAGCCGGAAATCATTTCCGACACGGACACCGAGCTCCGTTGGCCACAACACCACCACCATCACCTCCCTCGTCGACCGGTGCATCGGTGGGAGCCAAGGCCGCTGCGGAAATTATCTGTTTCACTACGCCGCCGCCGTCGCCGCCGCTGGAAATCGCACCGGCAAGAACCATCGAAGAAGAAGAGGACTGAATTTGTTGGGTAAAATTACAAGTTCAGTCATTTTCCCCCTACTTTCTACCGCTGTTTACTTAAACCCCCAACTTCTATACTGTACCATTTCAGCCACCCATTTAACTTTAAAACCTTTCATTTTAGACACTAAAACTATACTTTTTAGTTAGTTTTTTTAAAATGTTTATTGTTTTACTTTTTTAAGCATGCTCACTTTTCTTTTAAAAAGTTTTATAATTTTGTTTTCTTTTTACAAACTTTATTTTTTTATTTCTTTTTATTTTTAGTTGTAAAAATTGTATTTTCTTACTTTGAGTTTTATTTATAAATCTTTGTTAGTACTTTATAAATTTTATAAATTGTTGTTTTCAATCTTTTATTCTTTTAAAAGTATTAAATATTATTTTTCGTGCGTAAAAATATTTTCTTGTGGATAAAAATTAGTTGTTGTGTGTAAAACCCCTTAAAAAATCCCTGGACTTCTCTTTTTGACCCAAACTTTATCTTGATCCATCTTAGACCATTATAGAACCATAAAAACCTTCCGTCTTTTTTCGTAAATCTTTCCGACCGGTACCGGTAAATTTTCACTTGCGGAATCTCATAGAATATTTCGTTAAATTTTTATTGTCACTAGATTCTCGAATCCTCGTACCAAATCCAATCGACGTTTCTGGAGATCCTTAATTCGTAGCCGACACATACTCCCGGCTACATCCAAGTAAGAGGTAGTGTACAGGTTTTTCATTACAGTTCTCTTCGTGCTCATAAATAAGATACCGAATAATGAACTCTAAGTTAAACACTCGGTTAAATTCACAAAGTAACGAACGGGTAATCCAGGTAGTGTGATATATTAATTTCTTGATGCATGAAGTATAATTCTTAGTTATGTATTTTGGGTTGAAACTTTAACTATGATTGATGTTTGATTATTGTACGGTGATTGTTGTATGTAAACGCTAGTATCATGTTAGGGCTGGTACCTTAAAAGAAACTCGTTAGTATCATGCTAGGACCGCTAATTGAACTCCGCTAGTATCATGTTAGGGCCGGAGAGTCTAAATGAATCTAGTATCATGTATATGCCCGAGGGAGGCTAGTATCATGTTTAGATCCGCAAAATGATAATGACATGCTTAAGATTTTCATGCTTAGAACCATAAAACTTGTATAAAGCCGGTAGTTAAACATTTCGGCGCAGAATCAACATAGAAAGGGTTTTATTAAATAACTCATGAGATTGAGAGATGACGTAAGTAAATTTCAACTAACGAATAATTGGTTGTCATGACATCATACAAGTAACAAGATATAAAGTTTAAAAGTAGAATGCCTAGGTCATGACATTGCATTAAAGAACTAATAAAAAGTTAGGTGACATCCATTATGAACGGTTGACACATTTGGTTATTGAATGATACGTGCATAATCATGAGAGATAAAATACGATTAGTCTAGATATTGTTAAAAATTTGGAGTTATGTGTGAAATGGGGCGCACATAACTTCAAGTGTTTAACGGATTAGGTATGCTTGCGTGACAGACCGACCAAACAAGCATGACCTAACTCAGCGTGGTATACCATAATGAATGACGTCGTTCTTCACTGGAGTATGCGTGGTATGGTCTACACTTGCAGACCAAACATGCACATTTCAAGTGACTAACAAGTTAGGTATGAGGAAGTAGCGCACAGATTACAGTTCATGACCTAACTTTACCGAAATGAATGAGGTATGAGGGAGTGGCGACCACACTTCATGACCTGACTTCCATTAGTGTGAGGAGTGGAGTGGTTCGGGCTGGATGACCCGAACATATCATGGCGGACACGCAGATCCGACCCATGTAGATTTTAGGCGCGCAGACCCATTAGGTAGTGCTCTGGCTTCACAAGCTGGCGCGAAGACCAGACTTGTGAAGTGTGATCATGAGAAGCTCTTCCCCGAATGGATATCTTTTGGGATGACTGTCAACATCCCTAGTGGCTCTGCTGGCGGAACATTCCAACAGTGGATGCTGTACACACCTACTATAGGTCGTTCAACGACATTTATTTAGTAATGATAAGAAATAAATAATTATTGCATCAGACATGTGACCAACATTTATGAGACATATTAATAAGTTACTTTTCCTATACTTGAATAAATGGATTATTGTTTATTAAGAAATCATGTTTAGTGTACATTATTTGTATACTTGTTTATTTGAGGACGTACCAGAATCTTAGTGAAGGTCCTGATACACTCCTCCTTACTGAGCGTATGGACGTTCACCCCTTATAATTTCAGGTAAGTACTTTGATTAGGAGTACTATACCGAGCTCACTGAGTTGGAACCGGAATACGAGTACTACGAGGAGGAGCGGACTCTTGGTGACGACGCGCTGTAGTCGCTCGACATGACTTATTCTATCTTTATTTTGAGAACTTATTTTATTTATGCTGCGCTATTACAAATTTACTTATTTTATCGTATGGTTTTAGTAACGCTTTCATTGATTACTCTTATATTTTATTCTCGTGTTTCCAAAAGGTTTTCCAAGTCTAAAAAGTTTCAAATTTTTCACAAAAATTTAGTCTCGAAAATGGGGGCGTTACAGCAGAGGTCCGAATCTGAGAAGCGGTGCCACTGCATTTTATCCTCGTACATTTGGGCATGATCCTCGGGATCTGTGGACCCGTCGTACTGGTCCAAGTGTTGGAGTTTTGACGAGGACTGAGCCCCCGAATGGATTTCTAGTGTGGTCGAGAAGGGGAAGGGGTCGGGCCGAGCAGGCTGAGCTCGGGTGGCCTCGAGTTGGGCCTTCAACTGCTAAATTTGATTTCGTTGCACTTGTAGGAACAATTCCAGCTGTCCCATGCTAGTCGGACATGGAGCCGTGATGGTGGGAGTCGTGATGGTGGGAGTCCTTTTGTACATTTGTCAATATAGTTCCTTCTTCTGGTGTTGGCACGCCTTCTTCCACAACGCCCCAAAACTCCTTGGATCTTAGGAGATTCTCCATGAGCATACTCAAATGCTCGTAATCTCCATCAAACTTAGGAATGATGGATGTAGCAAAGCCATTCGAATCACTCATTCTTTCTCTCTTTCTCTTTTTCTCTCTCAGTGTTTGCATACCAATTTGTAATCAGAGGGACAGATATCTGGGTGTCTGCAATGGCTAGACACAAGAGTCTTTCTATTTATAATAAGAGTTAACCTAATCTAAGCAATAGTCCTAACTCAACTAGGAGTTGGTTATAACATGAAAGTATAAATCCTGATAGAAAGCAAATAACAGAAAACGGAAACCAATAAACCAGTCCAAAACCTATCCTAATTTTGCAGCTAACATGAAGCTCTTCTCTGTTGCGTGTTGTGCAAGACAGGGACTTCCTAACATCGAATATTGTTCACCCACGATATTTGATGTGATTACATAGAGTTATAATTAATTAACGTATCTCATTAAATATTATTACTAACTTGTATTTCACTCTTAGTGAATGAAATGCTTCAAGCTAATACCAACTAATGCAATTGAAACAAGATAACAGAAACACAGAGAAAAGAATAGAGAAATACAATCCCAAAGAATATAGACATACCTTACAATCTCACTCGCGCTAATTTCCTCTCACACTTCACAGATGAATTTCGTCGAACGGGTTTCTGGTCATGCACAGAAAGGAGTGTCATGGTGCAGGTTAGAGAGTTATAGGAGCGAGGGAGCTTTGAGTTTGTAGTGGGGAAATTGATGAGTCAAAAGCTCGGTTCTTTTAGATCTTTTCTTTTTTCTAAAGGTCACATTTAGGGTTGTAACTGGATCGGGTTGAGTCCAAGTCTATTAAGCTCGAGCTCGGCCCTTTTGCTTATTGATATTATTCGGTTTGAACTCGAATTACTCAAGCCTAATTAATAGGCTCAAGCTCGACTTGAAAGAGGCTTGAACTCGATCTTATCATTCGATAAACTCGTTTGAAATCCATTCTAAATTATATTATAATCAACAAATAATGAAACATAAGATACATTTAAAGGTTATACTACTTAAAAAGCAAATTAATAATTTTATACTAATTATAATAATTACCATTAACTAAAAACTATTATACCCAATTTAAATTTAGTATTGTCAACAAATTCAAAAATCTTGATAAGTATTGATACCTTGTAAGGCCGAGTATGGTTGGATTCAAGCTCGGCACTATTCTGCACTGCTATTCTGCTCTTTGATTTCCTTGTTGAGTGGTTGTGGTTCGTCCTTTCTTTTGGTTTCCATGCTTCCTTATTTATTTCCAGATGTTCCTACGTACCTTCTTCTCTGGAATGCATGTTAGGTTCTGTTGTTGTGTTTTGTCATGCTTCAACCCTTGGCATGTTGTCCTTCAACTCTTTTGTGTGATAAAAAACTAAAAGACGCTTAGGAAAAAGACACCTAGAAATCAACCCAAAGAAATAACCTATTTTTATTACCGATTTGTTTACGAAGTGTATAGGATAAAGAAACTTATAGCAGAATCGGAAAGGTTTCAACTCTTGAAAGAAAGATAAGAAATGATCCCTGTGAAAAGAGAATCCACTTTCCCAGTGGAGGTGCTCGCCACCTCTAATAAGTACCTTGAACCTTTACTCAGTCAATACTTAATTAAATAAGTTAAGGTTAGAGTTATGTTTCTCTTGTTCATGTACTTTATCTCTATTGTGCAAGGAACGTGGCTATTTCCTAACATGGAAGAGAAGTTCAAAGAAGGAGAAATTTGAAGATGCCACCTGAGCACTGAACATCACCAACTAAAGGAAATTAAGTTATGTTTTTTAGAGTTCTATCTTCCTTCATGAAAATGTTGTACACACTTAATCCTAGTTTGTAAAGGAACATTCTTTAACTTCACTTATAAGTTTTTAATGAAATTTAATTCTATTTTCTTCAAATGATTCAAACAACTGCAAAAGATCCTGGACATTACTACCTTAAACCACAGTTGCTTGCATGGTCGGTTTAGGGTCGTAACTCTTAACCTCAAATTAGTGGATGTTGTTCCTCTTACTGTTCAGAATGCAAGCCTCAATGAATTTATAAAGAGTAAAGTACATCGTTAGTCCCTTAACTTTGACTATTGTCCTATTCAGGTCCTATTTTAAGAATTTATCCTCTTGAAGTCCCTTATCTTTAATTTTTGTATAATTTTGATCCTTCTGTTAATTTCTTAACTGACTCTGTCATTAATTCATTGAAATAACAAAAACTAGCCTTAATTCCAATTTCCAACTTATTCATGATTTTATAAAAAACATTCATTTATATCCTATATATCACACAACTTACATTTTACCCATTTTCTCCATTTTGCCCAATCTGATTCGATTCACCCTTAATCTCTCAAAAAAATGTTTCCTAACCCTAACCAAATTGATGAAATCAGATCTAATGGTCATCCCCAATTCGTTTCTGCCTCTTCCCAATCCCAACTTTTCTTTCTAATCTCTTTCCTTTCCAATCTCTCTTCAATTTTCTTCCAAATTGTCTACCCCAAATCTTTCTTTGTTTTTCACTAAATCATTTTTCTCCCTGATTTTTTATCCAAAGTTTTGCTCCAGATGGTGCTCGTGTATCCGGTGAAGATGATGCTCGTGTCTCTAGCAAAGATGATGCTCATGTTATCGGCGACATACTGGAAGCGTTGTTGGAGTAGATCTGAGGTGTACAAGGTGACATACGGGAAGAGCTTCGGGTCCTGGAGATTCACCCTTGGGCGTGCATGACGATGATGGATCTGAGGCGAGGAGGGCAACCGGTTCGTAATTTGGTCACGAACCGAGTTCTCAGAACTCACCTTGCCCAGATTCTTTGTCCATAAACCGGAGCGGCGGAGCTTGCAACTCCCAAAAGAGTTGAGATCGATTTGTTCAGATCCATCTGCTTGGCGCCGACGTTGATCTGTTTGTCTTCTAACTCTCTCGATGCGAAGATGGGAGGGGGCAGAGGACCGGACATAGCAGTAGATCATCCAGCGAGGAGACGCCGACGGTCGACGTCTCTGGAGCGGAGAGAACCACCGACGAACTTGAGCTTGTCTCCATCCCGATGAACCTTCTTCCTCCTTTAATCCTTTAATCCTTGGATGGATCGAAGAGACTCAGACCTATTTCCTCTATTTGCTCTGATGTTTTTTAAAACGGATAAGAATCGAGCATAGACTAGTCGTACGATTGGGAGGACATCGAGGGCGGAGGAGTTACAGGTCGGCGACGATCTGGGTGGAGTTTAACGTACAATTTTGCTAAATGTTGGGTTAAAAATTGTTGGGTTATGGGTATATTGGGGTTCGGGATAAAAACAACTTTAGGGACTTAAATGTATAATTATTAAAAGTTTAATGACCATATTTCTATAAAAATATGTAATTAAAGTACCATTTCAGGGGTATTTGCATAAAAACATCAAAGAAAACAGAAATGTTAATGGTTAAATTAACAGAAGGATCAAAATTGTACAAAAATCAAAGATAATGGATTCCAGCAGGACAAATTCTTAAAACAGAACCTGAATAGGATAATAGTCAAAGTTAAGGGACTAACGGTGAACTTTACCCAATTTATAAATATTGTTGGGTTATTTGATGTTAAGGGAGTGGGATCCTTCTTCACTTGGAATAATAATCAGGTGTGGGAAGATAGAGTTATGTGCAAACTAGACAGAGTTTTAGGGGGTTCTACACTGTTAGACTTGTTTCGTGGCATGGTTATGGAGTTTGTTGAGTCTGTTTTCTCATATCACTCTCGGGCTGAGGTTTGTTTTGGCGGTTCTGTAGTGAGGAGGACAGTGTTCAGAGCAGCACTATGCGTACGAGGTGGCTTGGTGCAATGGGAGAATGGTCTCTACACCTTCATACGGCTCCCTTTAGGAACGCCCAAGCCACCGTCGTGAAAAACACAAAACTAACCCACTAGAGTCTTCTTGGCACCATCGAGGAAAGAGCACAAATCAGTTGTTGGAGTTGATCCATCAACAACAATGATGAGAGCAACATACTGAGCGGTGGGAGAACACGCTTGCCAAATCAGAAGCGGTTACAAGATGTATGAGAACGAGAACTCTCTGAAGGCCTCTACACGAGTAGAAAGATGATCCTTAATGTAAGAATTCTTGTTCCACCAAGATATTTTTGACATGGTACTTGACTTTGTGAAGCTAAGTGGGAGCTCAAAGTTAGCTAGAAGTAGCTCACTTTAGCTCACCTCAGTTATAAGTAGCTGAACTTAGCTCACCTTAGCTCTAGG
>JBBYHH010363073.1:0-12009 GCA_038382905.1 Daphne laureola | reverse complement strand
AAGCTCAAGAAACGTTACTATACATGCATAATCAACAACCAATCATGGATTCATCACCTAGCAATCATGCAACTACCTAAACAACCAAAGAGATAAAGAAACTACTCCCTATTCATGCTCAACAAATCTTCAACAAATAAGGTAAATATAACTTGTAAAAGAAAAGAGTAGAGAATAAAAACTATTTAGAACTATAGTGTAATCTCCAACTGAGCAATCTTCAAATCCAAGTTGGAGCAATGAAGAACGAGTAGAAAAGCTATCCAAAACACTAGGTGAGAGTTCTCTAGGAAGAAAAATCGCAAGAACTGTTTAGAATTGTAAAAACTTATGTTTAGAGTCTAATTTTCGGGTATTAAAACTCGAGTAGAATTTTGGTTAGCAGGCGGGCGATCGCCCGTAAACAAATCCTAGTCGCCCAACGGTCCCCCGTGCTCCTGCCATTTTTGGTTCCGGTGGTCGGGCGATCACTCGATTTTATGTCCAGTCACCCGTCAGTCGCCCGACTTCCTGCCAATCTTCATCCCTTGGACCGGGCAATATCCCAGTTTGTGCCTCGAGTTGCTCGGCGATCACCCGTGTCCTTTTCATCTCTTTTTCCTTGAACTTCTCCCATTTTTTCAATGGGGACCTCAACATCGCTTTTTCGTACGATTCTCTACCAGACTCCTCTCTTTTGCCCATGACATGGAGTTCCTACAAAAACACACTTACGCCCATACTAAGTACTAACAAACTTTAATAAAAGCATGTGTATGGAGGTAAAAACATATGAATATTGCATAATCATCATTGTTGTAGTGGTTATCGTGCGGTTAGATACTACGTCTTCATGTCAGTTTCCTCGCCTTGGTTCTTCGTGTCGCGTTGTTGTGAAAATGTGCTGGATCATGATGGCGTCATCCTCTTGGTAGCTTGACATCCTATTCTTGATATCTTGTACTACCATATTGTATGAGACTTAGCAAAGATCCTGGGCGGTGTTCCTGCCACGGTGTCCAAAGACTAGAGGTTAAGATTCTACTTGACTTTTCACGTGTGTGTGAAAATTCCTGACATCCCCGTATCATTTGTCATCCTAACTTCTCAGATCATATGGGTTGGGGTTTGAAAATTTCCACTCATATTACTAACATATGAGTGCCTTGGTTCTTACTTACGGAAGACTTACTATACAAATGTCTTGTACATTTTGTCCCTCTCGGGACAATTTATTGTTCTATAGGCAAGATTCTATGAAACTATGGGAAAGATTCTATGAAACTATAGACATGGATGCATCAGTATGGAGTAGCATATAAATGGAAACTTATTCCAGAAATAACTTACTACGTACCCGCTAGCGCTCCCTGCTGGGAAGTCTCACCCTGCTCAAGATATAGCATTTGTCTTGGTTGTGCCTGCAGCTGAGCTGGTGAGAGTCTCCTGGTATCTTGTCTTGGTACCATCAGACAGTCTCTAATCCATTTATCTGTAGCTTCGCACTTAAGACATCAGCCTGTCTAACGATAGCATAACTGGCCGGAATGATATTTGCCACAAATCTGGCAATATTGTGATGGTCTCGATCTACCCTTAACCTTGCCTCTTTAGCCTACTCTTCCTGACCTCCTTGGACTTCTTCTCGGTCCTTATGGTCCCACACCTATCCCACTAGTCTGGGGTTGGGTAAGTGGGTCTAGGACCTCAGTCATCTCCCTCTTAATCAGGAGAGCATGTTGTAAGGCATCGTAATAAGATGTGACACGTAAGGGCACCAAATAACTTCTAATCTCAGGTCGTAGGCCTTGCATAAATCTCTTGGCCCTCTCATTCTCATTCTTGTCACATTGGGAAACATACCACACCAATCGGTCAAACTCCTGGTCATACTTTGTAATGGTCATGGCTCTCTGGCTGAGGTTGTCAAACTCGGTCTGTCGGTGATCTCGAATAGCGTATCCAACCCATAGCTCATGAAACATGCGGGAAAACTCCTCCCACTTCACATCAGACTCAGGATGTCCCCACTAGGAAAAACACTCACTCGTAGAATCAGCTACTTCCTTCCACCAGTTGTACGCTAGATCACGTAGGTTGAAGGTGGCCAATAAAAGTCTCTCCTCGGTCATGAGGTCTAGCCTCTCTAATAAACGGTTCATATCTGTGAACCAACGCTCCGCCACGCCCGGTCCTCCACTGCCGGTAAAAGTAAGGGGGTTGAAATGTTAGAAATGTTCCATCATAGTGATCTCATCTGCTAGTGTGGTCCATGCTATTCGGGGCCTCTGGACCCTATGAAAATCCTGAGGATCATCATTGCCTCCGAACTGGGGATGACGGTCGAATCTGGTAGGAGAGCGTGCTCTCTGTGCGTGAGGGTGTCTCCTAGCATCATCATCATTAGAACTATCTTGACCCACTACTGGGTCACCCTTACCTACCCTGGCCTAGACAACATTCAGGACCGACTGTATCTGGCCAAGTATTGGGAGCAGATTCTCTAGACTTGGCTGCTGTTGGGGTAACACTGGCTGGACTAGTTGTTCCCTCGGATGTCATCCCCGTCTCCCTACCAAATGATCGGGAGGAGCGGGATCCATATCCTAAAATTCACATAAAAAGAGCAGGACAGAACGGTTAACTTCCAATAATAGCAAGCAACAGTATATCCCTATGGCTCTTTAGTGTAAATGTAATATATTAATGTATATGACTCAAGTAGAACAAGCGGAATCAAAATTCCATCATGAACCTTTTGCTTTCCTACTTTAAGATTCAGAATTTCCATTTCGAAAATGGACAAGTCTGATGCGATTTCCATTTTACAAAAACTATTTTAAGCCTTAGCTTATGTTAAGCGTGTTTAAACCGAACGCCCATAGTCCCACCTCCCGCCCTAAGATAGTTCAAGTAAGGAGGTTGCCAAACCTCTCACTGAACATCCCAGAATAGTCAGCGGAACAGAGTCTCATCCGCCTAAACACACCTAACACTGACCTGCTCTGATACCAAACTGTGACCACTACCAGCGATCGGTCGGGAATCAGAACGTTGATCACTAAGGTGTAGTGAGACTAACATTAAAAACTGAACCTAAGATTTTTTCATAACTTAATCTTATTTTTTCTTATTCTTATCTAACGTGTTTTAAAATTTTTATGACATTCAGGATTATGTCGAAAACCTGCACCCAAAACACGTTAGCGATTATACAGAAAATTGCATGAACCTACAACATATATATAGTTGGGCTCAGCGTAACACCAGATACACGAAAAAGGAGTCCCGCCCGCTACATCGGGCAAGATCTCCCTGAGTAAAGTAAAAATAATACAGACCATTATCAAGCAGAAACAATCATAATGCTTCCTAACCAACATATGCATACTACGTCCTACAGAGCCGAATGTTTTCCAAAAGTAAAATGTACTATAGATGAGTGGTTGGGTCGACAAGACTCCAACGACCTACTCGAGATGCCGCTACTGCTGTAATTAAAAAAGTAGAAGTTTAACTGTTAGTCACAAAATATGTGCGTGCTCGACCATAAACTTAAACTGTTAACATGTTCAATAGAGACTACCCCCTTAAACATAAACATGTACCACTAACGAGAGCGGTCTTATGCCTCTAGTCACAAAAATAGGGAATGACCGGGCGGAAATATTCAGTGGGTCGACTACTAGGGTCTCCTAAAAATTATAAACATAGTGGGGGTGAGTCCTCGAGAGGTACTCAGTAAGGGTTAGGTAAGGATGACGAGGTTTATTATTTTGAAAACACCTGCATCAAAGGATTAGGGTGCAATATACTAGAAGATAATACAACCTAATATAACATGGATCTTGACATGCAATGCAGTGATATGCAATACAGGGGTCCCATCAGACTTTGGTGGTACTCTTACTTTCATGTCTCATAAAGCGCTCTGTACCGGTGAGGGGCATACGGTCCCCATAAACATCATACGGTCGACAATCGACCAACCTTAAAAAACCTTAGAAATCCCATCCTTAACATATCTCAGTCATAAGACTGGTTCTCCATGATAAAAATCCTGTATTCTGTTACCTTACCATGAAACTAGCTCCGAGAGTCACCGGGCCCCACCCTCAACCCGGCAACTAGCCGTTAACTAACCTAATATGCATCAGGAAAATCGAAACATATTTTAAGAAAGCTAAACCCCTTACCTACTAGCATAATACATTCTTTGATAGCCCGAGCAATCAAGAGTCCTAGGAAGTTCGGTGTGAACTTCAGGGTCCCAGCCACTAGACAATTTCATAATCATATAAAGATCTAAACTTTCCATCCTTAAACATTACTCATACATAACACTTTATTACTTAAATAATTCTTCATCTTTTGACTAAAGTCAACTTAAAGTCAACACTTAGTCATTTTTCATACTTAACAAAATTTTCATCTCTTGATTGAGGTTAACTTAAAGTTAACATACTTAGTCCACTTTTATTGTTTCGGTCAACCTTTTGAGAAAGTTGACTGACCGTAGTTAAAATTACCGTTTTAACCTTAACTTCAAAGCAATTAGGTTTTTCATCATTTAATAACCAAAAGTCAACTAGTTGACCAAAAGTCAACCGTTTGACCAATTTGGTCAAACTAAGCTATAATTGGTTACACAACTTGTAACTTTACCAAATTACCACTTAAGCTTTACTTAATCTTTATTTACGCTTAATTGCACACTTAGTTCTTATACTTTATCAAAATGTGTAACTTTTCCCAAATTAGCATAAAGTGTTCCAAAACCACTTAAATGCTCCCAACTTCATACTTAAGCTTAAGGAAGTTCCTTCTTACTTCTTTTACCCAAAATTATTTTCCAAGTCCTTAAAATTTTTCCAAATTTCTAATTTGGCCCAACTTTTCCCAAAGTGGCCAAAAGTGGCCAAAATCACTTCAACGTTTTTACCAACTTTCATACTTAACTTTATCTAAGTCAAGTTTTACCAAATCTTCATAAATTACAATTTAATACCTTAATCATTTCAAAAAAGTACAATTTGGCCCAAAGTTGCAGAAAGTGTCCAAATTAACCCAAAACTTGAATTTTGGCCCAAAACTTTATAAAAAGTCACACTTACTCAAAAAGTTGACAATTTTACCCTTAACTTCATATGAGCTAAATTTTCTTTTTATTTGTCACAAATTACCATCCAACACCCAAACTTTACCAATTTTTACACTTTTCCTTTACTTCCCAAAAGTGACAAAAACGTCCAAAACACCAATTTAGCTCATTTTTACCAAATTTCTTAAGTGTTCTTAACATGATTTTTCCAACATAAAATCATACTTTCTCAAAGAACATCTTCATCATTTTGACACCTAAACTTTCAGCCTCATCTCACAAAATCACCCAAGATTTTTCTTCAACTTTTTAACACAACATTCAAGCTTAGAATCATCCAAATATCAACATACTTCAAGATTTAACAAAGAACATACACTTTGTTCAAACACCATAAATTCGGCTTCAACTTCAATATCATTTTTCATGATGATTCAAGCTTAACTTCCACTATTAAACATGTTCACAAAAAACCCAAGAACACTTTTTAACCATTACTTCAAACAAAATCCATATTTTGTTCATAAATCTTCAAATTCATCTAAAACATAGCTCATACTTCCAAGATGAATCAAACTTAGTTCAAGTATTAAACATGCTTACGTTAGCAAATCTTGAAGAAATTCTTATAGAGATTTTCCCAAAATTACCCTTGTAAATTTAGCCTTGAAGAAAAAAATAAAGGAAATGAGCTTAACATCCATCATACTTAGTTTCATCCTTGAAACTACCTTAAAACAAGCTCACCTTAAGATTGTTTTCAAGAAATGGTTGAGCAATCTTCTCTAAATTCTCCCTTGAGAAATCGGCTATGAGAAGAAAAGAGAGGAATGAGATGTTTCCAACTTCCAAGCTTGATTTCATGAAGAATTACACATGAAATCATGCTCACCTTGTGATTTTTTCAAGCTTTGATGAAGGAAGGATGATCTTTTGTTCAAGAACACATGAAGAACTCAAGAACAAGTGAGAGAAATTATTTTGGTAGAGAAGAATGAGTGGGGCCGGTTATGACAATGGGAGGGTTGGGTAGTATGTTTTTAATTTTAGCCCAGGGAACATGATCCACCATTTACTCCCTTAGGCATATTTTTTATTAGGTAGCCTTACACATCTAAACATATAATATTAACCTAGCATCCAACCACCAAATATTTCCTTAATAATCCCCCTAAAAAATGATAGCCTTAGTTAATTAGGATTAGTGGACGTTTTCATTCAATTTTCCAAAATGACTCTTTTGCCATCTGGAACCAAATTATGGAAAAATGGCCCGGGACTTTCCTACACTTATAAAAGTGTGAAATCTCTTAGAATTGAGCTCAAATTTCTTCTCGGGACTTGAGAATTATAGGAAAATAGGTCTGCATCTCTAAAATGATCACTTTGTCCTCCAAGGTCAATTTTTTGTAAAATGGCTCGGGATTCACATTTACTTAGAAAAAGGTGAAATCTCATGAAATTGACCTTAAATAAATTCTCGGAACTTAGGTATTATCAAAAAATGTGTCCTTCACTTGTAAAACTGAGTCTTGGTAATTTTACAAGTTTAACCTCCGGGTAATTTCTTATCAGAAATTACCATCTGATCATGGTGACTGTAACACTAGAAGTACTAGGTTTCTGTTTGATGGGGGATTTTGAAGTACTAGGTTTAGTACTAAGGACCTTCTCCATTCTTTTAGTTTCTTCTATCCTACACATTCGCCTTCCTATTGACTGTAGGTAGAGATTTGTGTAATTATTTTGGTCAATCAAAGATTGAACATCCTTGGTTTCTTTTTGTTTAGAACTATTGTCTTTGTTAATAGTTTTAAAAAGGGAGGCGGTTGCTTGTTCTCCTAAGACAATTGCTTAGAGGGAGGATGTGTTGAAGTTACTTCTTTGATTTCTTCTCCTTCTTTAACCTTGTAGGTATTTCATGTTTCTTCTAAAGCAGACAAAGTTGTTTCATCATTTAGAACCATTGTTGGGATAAACCATTCAAAGAATTTTAGGTTTATTCTAGTCTGAAGATTTTTCTTATACCAAAGCTTTTGTATTTCTTTTCTATCATGTTTGGTATAGTTGTATGACAACTATTTTCTTTTTGTCGCATTTTTTGTTGACCCAAATTCATTTCTCAGACCTTCATAGTATATCATGAATGGTTCTCTTAACATATTTATTTCAAAGTCTGAAAAACTAACTCTATCGTCTTTAACAGATTTAGATGATTGGCCAGATTCTGCTTTGACTGGATCTATTTTATACACAGGATGAGACACTTGTTCTATTGATTGTCTTACTCCTCCAACGTATTTTTCATATTTTGTCTCTGGCATATGTGAACATGATGCCCAATATGGTACTTTTGGGGGTTTGTTTTCTAAGAAATTGATTATTTTAGTTATTCTATCTTTACCAAATTTTATTTCAATTTCTCCATTCTCATATTCTATGATCCTCTCAACTTTCATTGTCCTAAGTGGTTTGACAGGTATTTCATTTTGCATTATCCATTTATCTGGTAAACAGAGTCATTCTATTTTATTGGTTTTGGGATAACCACATTAGTTTTTTCAGCATTTGCTTGAATTAAAAGGGTCTCCCCTTTTGTATCAAATTCTAGAGCTTTTGGCTCTAATTGAGTTGTCATTACATTGTAATATATTTTGTTTACAATGGCTAGATTCTGGGATCCTTGTAACATATCAAATCCGGATGTGAGGATGTTTGCAGTTAAGACTTTCATGATATGTGAATCTTTTAAAGATACTGTAAAATTTGGATGGAAATTAAAGTATATTGGACCATCACAGAGACTTGATTCTACCATTCCCAAGAGGGAATCAGTGAATTTGTTATGCTTGTTATCTCTTAAGGCAATAACAACGGAAGTTTTTAACCCATTTCTAGTTAATGGTTTTAAGGTGATCTGAACTAATCCAACATGTAGGTAGTTATAATGATTATAAAGATGGTCTTCTATCGTGTATTTGGATAATAGTTCAAACTTATGATCATCTTCCATTATTGACACAGTTCTTTCCACCGTCTTGATGGATATGATGTTCTTAATTCGAAAGTTCCCTTTTGATAGACGTCGAGTTTGTTAACCTTGGGAATATTCCAATTTCCTAAGCTCTTTTTTATATCGTGAAAAATTATTCCTTGAGTATACTTTACTCTTCATCTTTCTTTCAATTCTTCTTGTTCATGTCTCTTAGAAGCAGTTCTGGTTAAGCCTTTAAATATTCCAGCCATGGATTCACAGAGTTGTTTTTCAAGATTTTAATTGTTAGCTGTCAATGACTTTTACTCCTTCTTACCGCCACTTGGGTCTTATTGAGGAAACGTGACTTGGGTGACAACCAACAAAATTTTGTAAACCACTGTGTAAGTCCTGTAGGCTTAGAAGATTTAAAACTATAAAAGAACTGGCTCCTGGATTGAAATAAAACTTGTTGGAACTTTAGGGTAAAAGAGACAGAAGGTTAAAAGTTTAAGGAAAATGAGAGAAAACAGGGAATATTCTCTCAGATTCTATTTTAGGACTGAAACGTTAATTCTGCAAAGAAAGAGGACTCAATTGTTAAAATGACCAAAATTTTAGGACTTTATCGTTAGTTCCGTAAAGTTTTAGGACTCAATTGTTAACTCGAATACTTATAGGACTCTATTGTTAAAAGTTTGTAACTTATAGGACTCTTCTTGCATTTATCCCCAAAAGAAAGATCCTGGGATTTGTGAACTCGGGACACCTCCATGTCTGGCAGTCTCTAGGTCACAACACTTGGAGCTAGAGTGAGCTGAAGTCAAGCTATTCCCAGCTAACTTGAGCTGGAGTAAGCTGACTTGAGCTAAGTCCATCTACTTCTAGCTGGAGTTGAGCTAAGGAGAGCTACTTCTAGTTGGCGTTAAGTTGGGGTGAGCTAAGTTCAACTACTTCTAACTGAGTTGATCTGAGGCAAGCTACATCTAACTTCTTATGAGCTCAATCTTAGCTCTATGAGCTCAAGTACTACCTTATAAGATCATGGTGTGACAAGAATTCCAACAGGCTTATACAAAGTGCCTGACACACAAGACTTTCACAATGGCTACCCAACACACAGGACTTTACGCCTAATATCTGACTTACAGGACTTAACCAATTACCTAAGTAACATGACTTTCACAAAATTCCTGACATATAGGACTTGTACAATGTCTTCCCGACATACAGGATGTTATGCCAAGGATGACTGAAAAACTGTTAAGTGTGCAAATACACACATTTCTTTGATGTTTAAGGTAGTAAACACATCATTTGTGCATCATTTTCATTACTTTTATGCACTTTACTTGATATTCTCATCTTTTGTAGGTGCAACATTGCTGAGGTTCAAAAAGGAGTCAATTGGGCTTAAAAAGAGGAAATCGAGATGGAGTTTACACTTTTTCAAAGCATTGAGGACATCTCAGGCAAAAAAGAAGAGTGCAAGTCTCAAGAGAAGTTGAGTAGGACTTAATTGCTCATCTTACAAAGTGGGAAGACTCAATTGAAGAAAGGGAATGAGGAAACATTGTAAAGGAGGTGCCATATTGAGGCTAAAATATGGTTATTGTGACCCTGACTGCCGTTAGAGCCACAACAGGAAGTAAGAAAAAGAAAAGGATGGACTTAAGTGAAAATGCTAGAAAATATGGGGTAAATTTGAAATTTTAATAATAGTTAGAGTACTAGCTTATAATTTTAGAAATGACTAAAGTCTAAAAATAAAAGTTAGAGTTCTTGTTAGTAATTAGAGTGGAATAGCTAAATTGTTAAGTTAAAAAGGAATTAGTGAGTAACTTGAAAAGGAAGAAAAGAGAAGCTAGTGAGTAAATTGCTAGTAATAAAAAGTGGTGAGCTAGTGTTAGTGACTAATATGAAAAAAATTGTATAAGATGGGGTTTAGTTTTCTTAGATTAAATAGATGAGAGGTAATTAAATTAATTAAGGAAATTAAAGTGAGAATCATAATTTAAAAGGAGAAAGGAAGAGAAGTGGACATCAGATCGCGCTCAGCTCCTTCTTCCCCTTTCTTCGTCTCCTGCGTCAGACTACAAGAGGAGCAACGAGGGAGATCTTCGCCAGCATGTGGTGGTAGCCAACGGTGAGGATGGAAACGACGATGACGGGGGAGTACTGGTGAGATGCCTCTTCCTCTTCTGTTGCGTTACGTGAACGAGAGTGGCCGCGGGATGGAGGACGCAACCGGTGTGTGGCATCACTTCTAGAGAGAAGGACGGTGACTGGTGGCGTCCTTGAGCAAGATAAGTCTTCTCTCCAAGTTATTAACACCTGCATGTTGTATTGGACCATTAGTTTCTAAAATCATGCCTAGCCGATTCCTTTGTACCTTTCTTTAGAATTATTCTTGCTTGTTCTGGTAGTTAGGCTAACTCATAAAATTGCTAATTAGTTAATTATCAATGGTGTGAGAAATTGCCTATTTAGTTATGGGTCATAGATGCTAGTAAATTCGGCCAACACCTTGTGTTTCCTTTTTTAATATATCATCTGCTTGTCATTGTTAATTAATATACCTAGTTGAACCTCTTAATCAGATAGCGGTAAAAACTCTTGTTAGTATATCTCAATTGTGGAACTCCCTTAGTTGGCCGAACCCCTTGTATACCATTTGTTTTATTTTATTGTCTTGTATTAAATAGGATAATTACTAGGATAGCTTAGAAAATTAATAGTCAATTACAAGTAGGTAAAATGTGGATCACTAAGCTATATTGGTTTTGTACATTAAAGCTTGTAATTCGACCAACCATATTCTCCAATTGTATTGCTCACATTTAATGTTGAGCTATAAGTAGCTCATTTTAGCTCACCTCAGCTATAAGTAGCTGAATGTAGCTCACCTTAGCTCTAGGTTAGCTAGCTTACCTTAGCTCAACTCCAGCTAAATATAGTTGAACATAGCTCAAGTCAACTCAAGTCATCTCACTACAGCTCACAAGAGTTGGTAGTAGCTTGACTTCAGCTCATTCCAGCTCAGAGTAGCTGGAACCAGCTCAACTTCAGCTTACTCTAGCTAGAAGTAGCTAGACATGGCTTAAGTTGAGATCCCTCTAGCTAATAGTAGCTCGACATGAGTTATATTAGCTTAACTCCAGCTCATGAGAGCTGGGAGTAGCTAACCTCATCTCCACCCAAGCTCATTGTAGCTAGAAGTAGCTAGAGTCAGCTCACTCCAGCTAGAAGTAACTGAACTTAGCTCAAAGTCAGTTCACTCTAACTATAAGTGGTTATAGTTAGCTGGACTTTAGCTCATGTTAGCTAGAAGTAGCTAACACTAGCTTATGTTAGCTAAATGTAGCTAGCCCTATCTAAAGTTGGTATTTGGAAGCTAACTTGAGCACATGTGAGCTAGTTATGAAGTAGAAGAGTGTTTAAGCTCAATTTAAGCTTAGTTTGAGCTCTTTCTGAGTTCATGTTGTGAAAATAGTTTGTGACCTAGCTTTGTGTAAGGTCACTCTAATCCTTGTGTAAAATAGTATAAGACACCTTTTGGTGAGGAGATGTGTCTCTTGGTGAAAGGGAGGCAACCTTTGAAGAAAGGGTGTAACCTTTCATGCAAATATTGTGATGTTTGAACCAAAAGGAGCAACACCTTGGCCATAAGGTGACATGCCTTTTCGGAAATGGAAAGGGGCCATGAAGGCCAGCCCTAATGGGGTTCCAATTAGAAAAATGGTGCAAGGGGCACCACTTGCCCTTTGGTCATACCATTTCATCTTTGAAGGGGCACCTTTGGCCACTTTTGGTTGTCTATAAATACTAGGGATGTCGCTATTCATTCCTTCATCCCTTGGTAGCATTGCCCTCTCTACTTATTCCTCTCTCAAGCTTAGTTAGTAAGCATTCTTTTAGAGTTTGTGGGTGAACCACAACTAGAGACATTTCTCTC
>JBBYHH010362962.1:0-12012 GCA_038382905.1 Daphne laureola | reverse complement strand
TCGGCACCTTGAGGTGCGGGATTACTCCCATCAATATGACCCCATAATTCTTTTCCTTTGACAAATAATTTAAATTGGAACTCCCAAGCAGAATAATTTTTACCAGTAAATCGAATATGGAATGATTCCAACTTATCTGAAGACATGATGCGGCCAGATGAAGGATTCAAGAATCACTAGTAGGGAGCGAGTGGGCAAGGAGGCAGTGAAACCAGGGATGAATCGCGCAGGAGGCAGCAACTGGGCAGGGAACGACACCAGGAGTGATTCACGACCAGCAGCAGGCTTGATTGAATCACGAGCAGACCAGGAGCGATTCGATGACGGATCTCTCAGGCGAGAGTTCGGATCTCTCAGGCGACGGCAGGGACAGCAAGGGCTAGCAGCGGATACGAACAGCAAGGTCGAGAATACGAGAACACCACAAAGCCAAGAAATCAATAACGTGGCTCTAATACCATGTCAAATAATATGAACCGGGAGAATCGCCAGAGAGATTTCAAAAAAGGTTCCAATCTTCATTCCCCTTTCAATCTGTCTTTCTTCCCCTCTTATACACATCAGTCTATGCTATATATGTAAACTAACAAAATTCTGATCTTTAGCATCTATACATGGTAAGAGAATATGTATGTCTAATCCTTAGCATCTATATATGGTAAGAGAATATGTACAACTAATAATATATGGTAACAATAGGCTCCCAGGGAGACCTTTGTCATCTCACCATGAGCATGCAATCAGAAATTGATCTATCAAAAAAAAAATCACACTCTACAAATTAAAATCTAAAAAGTACCAACCAGGTAACTAGCGGGAAAAAAGTCTGAAAGTGGGAAGGAAAAAACAAAATAGCAGCAGACCAAGATAATAGTTCTGGAATAGGAAGAGTTGGTCTGATACCATTCCCACTCCAGAGAAACGTCAACCAGATCATCCTAGTTGAGGTCAATTTAACAACTAGGATGAACGGGGGAGACCCGAGACCCCGCCCACCCGAAACTTGTCGCCTCATCCCTGCTAGCAGGGTGAGACACCGATCCACCCTGCCGAGACATTCATCGCACGCTCCTCCGACACAAACCTCATACCATCAACTAAAGTCTCCACCCTTTGAAAATCACTCGCCTCTAAAGAAGCCGAATGACCACATAAACTTTTCAGGATCAGAACTCCTCCCACCATCCTCGTCGAAACACAACACGAGTACAACATCAAAGCAACATAAAATACAGAGTAAAGCACCAAAACTACCAGTCACTTGCGTGAAAACTGACAGCCCACCAACTTGGCCGGATGCAACACCGCCGGCAAACCACCCAACCCAGCGATGGATGACCACAACAGCGAAAGGGACCGCACCCAAACCGCGCTCTTACAGACGGGATGTTCTGAGACACAAAAAGAGCCCTAAAATCGGACAGCCCAACGACCACTGAGGCTGCCGGGAGCCGAGAAAAGCCAGAATCGGTGTCGGTACGAGATGCCCACGCGACCTGCAAGAGAAGCCATGGACTTGCATGTCGATCGCGAGATCGAGAGCGACGGTGGCCAGGTGAGAAAACCGAGATGCGGGGCCACCGATACCCACTACCGGAGCGAGACGAGTGGCTGCTGGCGGTGTCGGCGGTACATCGATGCTGGCGGCGCTCAATAGGGATCCTAGCACTCATCGTCTTGAAAATTTGAACAGAGGGACGCTACTGGAGTCGGCAACGCCGGCCTCCTGCGATGAGCAGTCATTGGAGACGACGCACACGACAAACGTGCCTTTGGATGAAGCCAACAACGCAGATCGATGATGGTTCACTGCGCTTCAACTTACGCGCAGGGGACGACTGTGCGTTGGTGGCTATAGTGTTAAAATTGATACTTAGGGCTCTATTCTTTTCAACATACAATATTCGGTATTCAATTCTTTTCACATTTTTCCTTGCTATTTCAACTTTCATACTATCTTTCAAGATTCAAATTGATCTCGAACAATATTTTATAAACTTGATTTATGTACTTTAATTACGAAACAATTGTAAATTTGTAATACATAGCTCCTCCATTCCAAAATAATTAATATGTATATTTATTTTTTTGGTGAAAAGAGGTTGGTTACAGAAAACTACAACATAACATTTTTCCCTCTATCAAGAGGGTTCCTAGTGATATTGAAACCAAAAGTGGCCTCATCTCTAAAGGCAAATGTCTCCCTAGTTCTAATAGCATCTTGAGTAAGATGAGAATGCTTCTCACATGGAAGATTATTAGCATCAGAGATGTGATTCAAGTCAAACAGAATAGCTGGCACTAAGAAATCTGAAGCTTTATCCAAGAATGTGAGATTTCCCGAAGAAGTCCTCGCATGCTTGGCCAGTTGATCTGCAACAAGATTTGTCTCTCTCGGGCTAAACCTGATCCCTCAAACTTCCAGCTGCTTTAACTGAGCCCTACATTCAACAATAATTCTCTGTAAATAGATAGGCGTGGATGTTGTTTCATTGATAATATTGCATAAACTTAAACAGTCAGATTCAACTACAATCTTTATGTTATTCATCAAACCAGCCATTTTCAACCCTTCCAGCAAGGTCCAAGTCTCGGTACCCAACCCTGTTTCTTCACTAATTCATTTTTTGATTTGAACAGTCGAAATGCTCAACTTTAGTTATTAACCTACCAAAATTATGATGACTGAAAAATGCCTGCCTACCGC
This sequence comes from Daphne laureola, assembly GCA_038382905.1. Taxonomy (NCBI): domain Eukaryota; kingdom Viridiplantae; phylum Streptophyta; class Magnoliopsida; order Malvales; family Thymelaeaceae; genus Daphne; species Daphne laureola. Next base: position 9,305 of record JBBYHH010362962.1, on the reverse strand, counting down.
CTAATTTGTTGTTTCTTCTCTCTCGTATCACAAGCATTAATACTTACTTACTTTAGGCCTTTGTCATTTTTTCATATTTGTTAGTTAGAAGTTTAAGGGAAAATGATTTGTTTTACAATGAGTTTTGTCAAAAGATTGTATCGTGCCACTAAAATAAAAATGGAAATTTCTTTGTCATCGACATTTATTTTGTGACGTATTTTATCGTCAATGTTTACTCTTTAAACTCAATTTGACATCGATAAAGGGAGTATTTCGTAACGGTTTGGCATATGACATCTATGTCTATATTCTAATAGTCAATTGAGCGGCAATTTTTTTAAAATGAATAAAATGACCTCAAACTTGTAAAAGTTACGATTTAATCCCTCTCATACCCAAACCTCAAATCGACTCCTTGTGCTCACACCACCCTTCAGCGAAGGCTCCCACTTCCTCACTCGTGACGGCTAACGTTTTCTGACCACGAACCGCTTCCACACCAATTGACGCCCACAAATCATTCACTCTAGTGCCTTGAGAAGAGTTGTACGAATCATATTGTTACATTGTTGAGTGCTTTGCCATGGAGTACTGACTCCAATTTTGGTATGCACTCTTCCTCCTACTACCATTCAGGTTCATGCCACTGCTCTGAGAAAGAGGTCAAAGTCGAAGAAGCACGACGAGGCTTGGACTCCTTCTCCAACAGGAATCTCAGTGTCATCGACCGCCCTGGTCATTGAGGGTTGGGTGCACATTTTCTATGTTTGGGTAAAGGATAAAGTAAGATTGTAACTTTTACAAATTTATGATCAATTTATTCATTTTCTAAAGTTTTGAGATAAATTGAATTTAGAATAGTAAGTAAGTACCACCTAAATGAATATTAAGACACTTATCACTGGTGAATTTAAAATAGTAAAAAAAAAAATCAAAGAGTAAACGTCGATGACAAAAAAACGTATCATTTTTTATTTATTTTAGTGGTAAAATGCGACTTTTATTAAATCAGTGGTAAAATCCATCCTTTTCCAAAGTTTAACTGTATTTCAAAGTTTAAAAACAATAGAATATATTTACTTAAATCTAAATATTTCCAAAAGTATTTTGAATCAATTAATTTGCATTTAGTTAATTTATTTCACAAATTTGTAAACTTTATAGAGATGAATACCAAGGCTTAATTTTCCAATCGATTTCCATAGTTTAAAACTTATGCAGTCAAACCCAAATTTTTCTTCAACATTTAAATGAACAAAATAGTGTACCTTTTCCTATATATTTAAGACTTCATATGAGTGGGTGATGCTGAGTGGGCTGTTGCTGAGTGGGCTGATGCTATGAGTATATAACATTTTAGGTCCAAACCGCATTCCAAATCCAACCAGTTATCCGGCCGAATACAATTTATCCACCAAAGGTCCAGATTAAGGTCCATTACTGGTTTTCATTTCACGTTCAGCAGGCCCGCCATATGCTACGGCACCCACTAGTGTTTTGGGTACCCTGAAATAAAATAAAATATATTTCTCTAATAAAAAAGCAAATACATGGTAAATATATTGTGCAAAGATGTCAAAACACTTTTGTAGTAAAAAAATTGATAAATTTTTTTTATAGTTATGTTGATTTTGGATATCGGTGAAACTGGCAATTTTAAATAAATAATCGTGAGTTTCACTAGTACCTAAAAACAATATAAATTATATGTCATTTTTATCATTTTTTTATTGAAAAGAAATGTAATAATTTAGAATCCAAATCTGTTATCGCCTAATTTCTTGTCCCCTCTCTATCCTCTACTGTATTTTAGTAATACCGTAAATTATTTTGTTAAAAAATTAATAAATTTATTAAAAATGTTAGTAAAATACACTAAAAGATATAGAGGGGACAGGAAATTATGGACAGCAGATTCACTCTCAATAATTTAACATGTAGTAATAAATTAGTTATAGGACTATTTTCCACCCAAAAAATTAATCACATATTCCCCAGTTCTCAAACAAATGATATATTTCTTTTAACACTTAAATTAAAAAATGAAGGAAAAAAAAAATCTTGGTAAAAAATACCCATGATTCTAACACATAGTTGAATGTTATAAAATAAGTAATTAGAGGATTGAATATTAAAGGTATTTAAGTAAAATAAATCAATCAATTTTTTTTTTTAAGTACACTAATTTTTAAGGAATGTCCTAAAAAGGAATACGTATAATTTATTTAAGGACGGAGGGAGTAATATTTTTCAATTGATTAGAAAAAATGGGAAAGTGGATATATGTACATTGAAGTTATGCCAAAGCTTCAATTTTCTTTGAAAGACATGATTTTCTTATGAAAGTCAGTAACATGTAGGGGTTAGAACGAACCAAGCCGAGTCCAAATCCGACAAGTTAAAGTTTGAGCTTCAGAAAATTAGGCTTGATTTGAGCTCGGCTCAATTTTTCCGGCTCCAGGTCGGCTCGTGATATAGGTGAAAGGTTAACACTCACCTTTAAATTTTTGCTCATCCAATTTCCCGTTCTTCAGTCTTCCCCTAAATGCAGTGGGAAAACTGCACTTCCTACATAACTTGGATGATGAAAATGGTATTTTCCCAAAGGGAAACCTTGAAATGTTGGCAACGTGAAAGGGATGAGAAAAAAGAGAAGAGTCCCAAATGAGAAGTCAAGCAGAACACCTTGCCTTTTTTGAATTTGTTATATTTTCACCTAGAAGTAGAAACGACGCTATTTTAACCCCTCACCTGCCCTTCGCCTTCTTCCTTTTCGCTTAAAGCCCACCTCATTTCAACCTCCATTTTTCACCCCCAAATAGTAACACACTCCGCTCACCAATCGCCATAGCCAAACCTCGAGAAATAGAAAACCCCGTCCCGTTAAATCCCCCCTTTCCTTTCATTCTCTCTTCCCCCATTCTCAAATCGATCTCCAATGGCGGCCTTGTGTCTTTTATTCTGCTTCCTCCTCTTGGGAATCAACCTGAATCCAGCTGATTCTTCATCATCATCGCCGCCGCAGCAGCAGCAGATCAACTCCAACTCCGTTCTGGTTGCTCTCCTCGATTCGCATTACACGGAGCTCGCCGAGCTCGTGGAGAAGGCGCTTCTTCTGCCCACTCTGGAGGAGGCTGTGGGGACGAAGAACATCACCATTTTCGCCCCGAGGAATGAGGCGCTGGAGGGCGATCTCGACCCCGAATTCAAGCGGTTCTTGCTTGAGCCTGGTAATCTCAAGTCGCTTCAGCTGCTGCTGCTCTACCACATTGTCCCTGCCAGAATCCAGATTCCTTCCTGGCCCAGCTCCCACCCCACGCTCTCCGACGACACGGTGGAGCTGACCGCTAACTCCTCCGGGTCTCGCTTCGTCGGAACCGCCAAGCTCCTGCACCCTAACGCCGTCGACCGTCCTGATGGCGTCATCCACGGGATCGAGCGCCTCTTGATCCCTCAGTCCGTCCAGCAGGAATTCAACAACCGCCGGAGCCTTTCCTCGATCTCCGCCGTCAAACCCGAAGGAGCTCCGGAGATCGACCCGAGAACTCACCGGCTCAAGAAGCCCTCGCCGCCATTGCCGCCAGGATCACCTCCGGCACTCCCGATATTTGACGCCATGGCCCCTGGCCCCTCGCTTGCTCCGGCTCCTGCTCCGGGCCCGGGAGGTCCCCAACACCACTTCAACGGTGAGAAGCAGGTGAAGGATTTCATCCAGACACTGCTGCAGTACGGAGGCTACAACGAGATGGCGGACATTCTGGTGAACCTGACCTCGCTGGCGGTGGAGATGGGCCGGCTCGTTTCGGAAGGATACGTGTTGACCGTCCTGGCACCCAACGACGAGGCGATGGCGAAGCTGACAACAGAGCAGCTGAGCGAGCCGGGCGCGCCGGAGCAGATCATATACTACCACATTATTCCGGAGTACCAGACGGAGGAGAGCATGTACAATGCGGTGAGGAGATTCAGCAAGGTGGCCTACGACACTCTCCGGCTGCCGCATAGGGTAGTGGCCGAGGAGGCCGACGGGTCGGTTAAATTCGGGCACGCCGACGGGTCGGCTTATTTGTTCGACCCGGATATATACACGGACGGCAGGATCTCGGTCCAGGGAATCGACGGTGTCCTGTTCCCACTGGAGGACAAACCCACGGGCATTAAGGTCGCCGCAGCAAAGCCCAGAAGAAGAGGTACGTTATTGTTTCCTTCACAATTCAACAAACTTTTCACTTTTGTTTATCAATTCCGCTTCTGCTAATTGAAATAGAAGCGTATAGTGGGTCTTTGTTTGTACATTTTGGTTCATCGGTTACGGTTGCAAGCCGCCGGTGGTGGTTGCCGGCGGCGAGGGTCAGTAGGCAGTCCAGGTGGGTGTTGGTGAACGCGAGTGTCGGTGCGTGCGTCAAGTCATTCTTGTCTTTTTCGTTGGTGGGCTTTCTTTTATCTTGAATGATTAGGACAGTTTTAAAGAAATGGTCACGGACCATTTCCTTCCATTTTCGCAAAATAACTACATAATGACAGTCATCTGAAAAGAAACTCACACCACAAAATAAGTTTTAGCAGCAGATTTTTCTTTTAATGCAAGGGTTTGTCCATCTGTTATTGTTCTCCATCTATAAAAGGTAGGCCATAATGTGTGAAAAGTTAAAGTTGGTGCGCATGAAAGTTTTGGACAATCAATTTTCTGGAACTTATGATGAGCAGAAAACAAGTAAAATGTCTCTATCATAGAGCAGGAATCATGTCAATTACTACTAATCAATTATTTTAATATTGCTTGCATGAAACAGAACTCTTAACAGCTAATTAGTGTCTTTATAAGGTTAAGATTAATGTGTGCGGTAGTGACAGCTTGTAGTTTTCAACTGGAGAATAAATATTTACCATGATCAAGTTTGGCTAGAAGAGTGAAGGGTGGGTAAAGTTTAATGAAGTGGTTAATACTCAGTTGTTACCTGGAGGTTCAAAGTGTAAAATGATTAAACCCCCAAACATGGTCTTCTTAGAATATGCTATAGTTAGTTAGCACTTTTTCCCCTTCCCTGTTCTCCTTTTTTTTCTTAATTTTTTCTTAATAGTTTTAAGTTGGTTAAAGAAGTCAAACGGATAATTATCCTTTTCTATTTAGCTGTTTGTTTCATTGACTAACTCTAGCAATATCCTGTAAAACATGTGAATGATGATGTGAGAAAAAGCCAAGCAGAACAAGTCTTAAGAGTTAGGATTCTTCATATTGACTAAATGATTGAATTATACCAAATTTATTTACTTATTGTCTTGGTTTAAAAATCTATGATAGGCACTAACAACCTTGCTGATAATACTTGTGAATTTGTGTCGTAGTAAAATGAATTTAGTTTGTTAACAAGTGAATGATCATATTTACAGATCACGTTTTGTTTTTTGTCGGCATGAAATTTTTGTGTTACCAATAAGTTTTATTTGACAACTGGAGTGAATAGGGTGCTCATAAAATCGTTTCCCTGCCCTGACCAACTTGCTCTGTCGGTGAAGCCTTGAAGGGCTTTAGGTGGGGGCAGGAACAACAGTTCTTTAAAGAAGAAAAAACCAAAAACAAAATAAAGAAGAAGAAGAAGAAGAAGAAACAGGGAAGGAACCAACTAAAGAGAGATTAAAGATCTGATTTTTTCAGAATCTTATATTCCTTATAAATCTATATATATTTAACAATTTGTGATGTAGGTTTAATTAAGTATTATTATGGGGCAATGCATCATTAGTCATTAAGCATAAGATTGGTTGGTTCAATTATTGGGTTGTAATGAAAGTGGTGGATGCTATTAGGGACCGCGCTGATACGTTGGGTTAGTAGTGGTACTAGTATTCTAACCCAAATTCTAACATTATGTTGGGACTTGTTTTGAGACAAAAAAAATAGAAGAAACAAAAAGAATGGGAGATGGGGTGTTGCTTTCATGAGGTTGATCAGTAGTCTTCACCTTACTTACTCGCAGTTTTGATGTACCCCATTTGTATCTAGTAGAAAAAGACAATCAAACAAACAAAAAGAGTTGGGTTTGGTGATACAATTATACAATTATACAATTACATACATACAAGCATATTTAGGAGCAATTAAAACAAGAAATGGTTTTGTTTGGTTTGGCAGGGAGGTTGCTGGAAGTAGCATGTCGGATGCTGGGTGCTGTTGGTCAAGATTCCCATTTCACCACATGCCAACGATGAACATACCCCACCCTTTTCCTTTACATCATTCAACAAACCCCAAATCCTGCAAAAAAGGTACTACTAACTTATTCTCAACTCAGAATACTCTACCATCTGAATACTACTACATGCTTTTTCTTACATTTTGGGTTCAATCTAATGGCCTGCAGGTAAAGAAAGTTCCAAACATACTGTTAAAAAGTCAGAAACAAAAAAAAAAACAGATGTGATCATGAATGGGAGTAGTAAGTAGGATGTTCAGTTTCGCTTCGCTTTGCTTTGCTTTACTTTGGTATAACAGCCATGGATGGTGGGAACAAGTTTTGGTTTTGTGGCTAGCTGATGAGATAAAACAAGAAGACAATTTTCATGTGAAGCTACAAGTCACCATCTTTTGGTTGCTACAGATCAGATACCCCCATTTCTCTTTTGGTTTTGTGGAAATGCTGTCTTGTAATTGTAATTGTTTTAGAGATGAAGGAAGGAAGGGAAGGAAGGAAGGATCTTCTTTTAGGTTTGAAGTTAGTTGCATGGGGTCATGGCCATGTGACTGACAGTGGAATGGAAGCTGGAAGATCCTCCATTGGCCTCACTCACTCTCTGTGTCTAAATAAAATAGTGTAGTCCACCACCACAAAATGCAAACTACACAGATTACTTATGTATCATGTGAATCATCTATCAGATGGATGGATGGAATAAAACCATGTAATTCTTTTTTCTTTACTGTCAAACCAGAATATATAAACAATTCCACTACTTTGTTCTATCATTTCTTTATACTCCGATCTTTAAAAGATGAATTATTTATTTTAACTGTTTTATAGTATTTAATTTTTGATTTTTTTTTATCCATACTTAGATATTTAAAGTTAAATATTTTTTTATATGTATCATAATTTGTAATATAAATTTTCTAAATATAATTTTTAAAAAAAAATTTACACTATTTTTTTTTTGTAAATATTTGAGTTAAAATTTATCTTTTAAACACATGAGAGAGTACAAATAAAAGTGAATTTACCACTAAACCTTTTCTTTTTTTGGCAAAAATTTGGACCTTTGAACATCAAACACGAGGAATTCAGTCATCATGAATTTAGAACATAGTAACCTGGCTATATTAATTTGTAAAAAATGGAATATTAATTTACTAAAGCAAATGATGGAATGACTCTTACCTACATGAACAATGAAATACTCCTATATTCTAATAAGAATTTTGTTTTTGTTTTTTCCACGAAGTTATACTACCTAACATTTGCCATATTTGATGTGATGGGATGAATAGTGCCTCTTTTGGCTTTTTCTTTTTTTTTTTTTTTTAATAAAAAAATTCGTTTTTTTTCTTTTTCTTTTCCTATTTTTATTTATTTATTTGTTTCCTGTTTTCATTTTGTTCATATTTTCTACTTTCTATTCTTTTATTTATTTATTTATTTACTCAAAATCCTATATATTCACTTGAAAAATAAATAGCTCATTTGCTTTTTACATGTTTACTGTATTTAGAAAACAATGGACTAATTTTTTGATATGTTGTTTTACACTATTTTGACATTTTTATTGTGAGAACTATTCTCATTTTCTTGAATGATGATGTGATATATGTAAGAGAAAAGAATAGTGATTTCATAAATACATGATAAAAATTGATGAAAAGTGAAGTATTAGAACACAACTTTAGTTAAAATCATCAAGGTCACATATTATTAAAAAATGTACTTAACATTCTCTACTATTTTTCTCACAAAATTTGTATTATTTTCTAAAATATACTTCATCCGTCCTAGGAAGGTTGTAGGTTTTGTTTAGGCACATATATTAAGGAAAGTGGAAGTGTAGTAACATGTTGATATGTTTTTACCTTTTCTATAAAAAAAAGTGTATGGAGAAAGTGTTTAAAATGATAAGGATAATAAAGGGTAATTTAGTAAAGATAATGGTGAAAAGTTTCTATTTTAGGAAAATTGATAACCTTTGTGGGATAATCTAATATAGTAATGTTGACAATCTTTCTGGGACGGTTTTTTTTTTCTTTCCACAGTATTATCAAAAACACCCTTCAAGATACCGTTTCTTTCCAAATACTCCATCCGTACTTTAATAATTATATCATTTATTTTTTATGTTTCAAAGTTCAATATTTGACTTAAATATTTATAAAGATAAATCATGCAAATAAATTCTAAATAAATATTTTCAGAGAATGTATATTGCAAATTATGATATACATAAAAAATATTTAATTTTAGATGTCTAAACATGATATGAAAATAAATCATAGATTAAATACTGTAAAATAATTAAAATAAATTATACAATCAAAGTATGGAGGGAGTATTATCAATTCATTTTTTGAATTCTTTGCCAACATAATGTTTTACCGCAGCGGAAACACCTTGTGGTATAACATTCCATGAAATATGCTATCCATAGATTCGCAGGAGCTTTTCAGGCACATTGTCGAAACCTTTTGGCGTGCACGAGGAGTATGTTAAGAATTTCTATTCCTACAACTAACTAGTTTCGCCACCATATTCTCCTCACCTCTAGTACACCTTATTCATTGCCTGGACCAGAATGGAAAAGAAAAAAATAGCCGAAAGGCCTTCGTATCAAGAGAGAAAATGTGGAGAAGCAACAAGTCACTCGAAAAAGCGTCTAGTATGTTGTTCTCTTCCGTGATCAACAAATTCATTATATGTTACAAACTTTTTGAATTACACGGGAACAATAGCCCAAACCTGGATGATCAACTAAAGAGTGATGATGACTAGTTGTACATTGCGGGCGCCTCTTCTCTGGTCGCTGCTACCAAGCAACTAGGTCTGTGTAGCCCACTTCAAAATTGGCCAACCAACCTTGGTTACTACTTCCCTCCTGCAGCGGCACCAGTTATTTCATCATCATGGTAGCAACAACACAGTCAAACCGACCTTGCGTATGGAATGAGATGGATGCTACTTCTTCCGCAGCTTGTTTCTGTTCACTTTCACGATTCTCCTGTTCAACTTGTCATCACCACCTGAACCGATGGAAAACCCACTCCCAGAGCCGAGGCTGCCAGAAGCCTGGAAAGGAGACGAGTTCTGTGCAATGCCCGTGTTCTGTTGGTTTGCAAATGAAAA
>JBBYHH010362853.1:0-12012 GCA_038382905.1 Daphne laureola | reverse complement strand
GTCACATCTTTCCTTCATTTCTTTTTCTACTGAAAGGAAAACTCCATTAATCAGTGCATGGAAACAACCTGTTACTTGACTTAATAAAAGTTATCCATTACTCTTCTAAAAATTACCTAGAACAAAAAACATTGTTTGCATTTCACTTCAATGCCATCCTCCTTAAAAAGTCTAGACTCTGATCAAGAACAAATTTTATTTTTTTCTTCCAATGGCATAGAGTTTAAAATTTAAGAGTCCATGGAAAGTAGCACATACTCCAGCTCTGTGGGGCAATAAGCAACCACATTCAACAAATCAACTGAATCAGTTGTTTTCTTTCACCTACTTATACTACTACTAAAAAAGGCTAATAGTATCTTTCTCAACAATATTTGACAGCAGTATAGCTGTAGATTGACATGCCCTAATTTCAGCTGTCACTCGTGAGAGAGAGGGGGAGAGGGAGAGAAAGCAATGCATCAAAAGCATAGAAAGACATGAGAAACGAAAACCACAAATCTGTTTATTATGTGTACCGAGTTTATTTGGTCAAGGTCAAGACCATGGCTCCTCATTCTTTCACGGCGCTTGACAGCAATCATCTCTTTACGATGTTTCTTCTTTTCTCCTGATTGATCACATCGTACAATAATATGTAAAATAGAAAAGAAATAGCATACAAGCTTGGAATATAACTAATCTGAACTTCCCCAAAATGTACATACACAATCTCAAAAAGCAAACCTCCCTTTCAAAAACATTGCAGCTAATCTGAACTTCCCCAAAATGGACATACACAATCTCAAAAAGCAAACCTCCCTTAAAAAACATTGCAGTTCCCTATGCCTAGAGATTTACTTAAAAATAACTTTGCAACAGAGTCTATAGCTATCTTTCATAGGAAGTTTGGATGCAAGTGTATAACTTTTGTCACTATTCTTTTTGTATGAACTATGATGTTAGTTAAGTTTACACAATTAATTGACACTAGATGAAGATTATGTAGTCTATACCTAGAAGGTTTGAAAGCTAATGCATCAACATGAGTTTAGGATGGTGGCCTAGGTTCGTCAAGGAGACAACACACTGGAAGAGGACGGTAAGAAGGAGATCCAACAAGAAGAGAAAAGGCATCCTCATGGAAGTTCTCACTGCTACGCCAATTAAAGCAGCTAAGCTGGAGTCAACCAATACATGTGTAGAGGGAATATAGGCGTCTAATGAAAAAACTTTAACTCAGATAATTATGTTAAATCATTCTTTTTACCAGGAACTCTTCTGGAAATTTTATTGTTCTGTTGTCCGGAAGGCCAGGATCGAGAAAATTGAGCGCCACGGTTCTTTTTTCCAGAGATAGTTCTCGGGTCTTTCACAAACATAAGGTCATCTACAGTAGGTGTCCAAGAATATCTTGCAGCCTCCGAAGATTTTTTCTTAGAGCGAGACTTCTTCGAACCATATTCCCTCGAAGCATCCTGAAGATCAATGCCTCCCAGCTTCTCAATAGTCTCGTCAAAAGAACTACTAGGAGATCCTTCATCATCTGATTCATCCAAAGCCTGACCTAGTAACCACTTAGCATCTAATACATTGTCACTTCCACCAATTCCTTCTAGGTAATCTGCTGCAACTTCATCATCAATGGCAGAACTATCAGAGTCAGAGGAGCCCTCAGCATCAGAACTTTCTGAGGTTTCATCCAAGTCATCCTGGTCAGACATTTCTGAATCTTCATCATCTAATGAACTTCCATCATAGTCCTCATCAGAGAGATCTTCAGTGTATAATTTCATGCCTCCAATCGACAAGAATCCAGAATTTTTCTTTGGTTCCTCAATAAAAAACTCTTCATCCACCTCACCAGATTCACAAACATTTTTTCCATCCATCTCAACTTCTTTCCCGGAAGACGAAGCTTCAAAAGATACCCTTTCTTCTTCTGTTTGCTTCGAGGATGATTCAACTCCAGCCAACATCGCATCATGCTCATCACTGAACCCCAAGCCTCTGTGAGAACAATCCCCTAGGACAAAATCTGAACTGTATTCAACTACATAATCTACACCCTTTTGTTTCTGAGGCGGTGTTTCATCCATGTAAGCAACAACTTGAGTGTCCCTTCTGCCGAGTAAAATAATAGGATGAGAGTCATTCATTTTATCGACACCATGACCTCTTTGGATAGTGGACTCCGCTGACAAATCTTCCTGTATATTTCAAATAACAAGCAAACCAATCTTACAATCACCAAACTTCTCTGGATTCAATATGCTCCACAGCGGTGCTTATAAACAAAAAGGAAAGTCCCCAATTTCTACAGGTTAAATATTCCCCACGAGAAACAATAGTGAACATGGACTGAATAAAACCAGCAAAAATCAAACAGCAAGGTTACATACAACTCACAGTTAACCATACAAATTTGTGAAGTAAAGACCACTAAAATCATTTCCAACGTGAACCGACGTACCTTAAGATTCAAAGGAGGGTAACTATACCCGATTGTTTTTCCACGAGGCTTCCGTGACCCATTCCCAGATGAGGCGTTAACTTGATCAGATTTCGACCCAGAATTCGTTTTCCCCCTTGCATTTCTACCTGAAGTCGAATATAGGAGGTTCAGAACACGGCCAAAGGAGCATAAAAGAAGGTGCTCGTTTTCCTTTCCATAAATGCACGTAAGCTTTATGAGTCAGAGAAGTTTAAATTGAAGAATCAAATAAACATTTACCTCTGATGGGGAAAGAAATTGGCGGGCCGAGAAAGAGATATGGAGAGATTACCTCTAGGATCCAGCTGCCAGTCCGACAAAAACCCACCTTCGACGAACAGAGAGTTTCTGTTCCGATTGAACGACGAAGATTTGTTGTTGGTTCGACGTACCTCGGTGGTGATTCTTCTTCCTCCTCTGCTATTGCCGCTGCTCTTCTTGTTACTATTGGGCTTCCTCTTGTTACCTCCTCGGGCCATGACCACCACGGTTTTCCCCTCCGATCTCTTCCCGGATGGCGAACAAGTTGGAGTTTTTTCTCTGAGAAACAAAGAGAAGAAGGAACGATTACTCTGTGACAAAGTCCCTGGAAATTTTGGAACGCTTGATCGTCTAGTCGGCGTGTACGTACGGGTCTGATCTGATGGCATCGAAAGGGAAAAAGCACAAACAACAAAAACAAAACTTTAACTTTTGAGTTTATTATGAATCGACTATTAAATTATTTATGTATCCAAATAAATTATTAAATTTTTATAATTGTATCAATTTAATAACTGAATCTAAATTATGATGATTTTTTATATAGAAGAATGATACGGATTGAGCAAGATGTTCAATATAAAGTATCTCTAAGTGTTCAATTAAAAAAAAACACGTTAAAAAATATCACCGAAAAAATCAAACGCAGTTAAGGTAAAGAAAGACATAATATTCTCTTAATGTGCGTGTATTGTTTTTTAAATTGAACAGTTAGAGACACTTTAGAATTAACTTTATGCTCAATCCGTATTATTTTTTTACCTCAAACATCATAAAAAATGAAACGTAGTGACTAAATTAATACAATTTTAAAAATATAATAATTTATTTGATTGAATAAAAAATTTAATGATCGATTAATAATAAACTGAAAAGTTCTGGTATTTATTTGCGCTTTTTTCGAACAGAAAATGGCCACGATACAAATGTTGTCTTCCTTAACGTGGCGGTGGCGGTGGCGAATTAATTAATTAATTACAGTATCTCCATTTTCAGCTGATTTCAAACATTTGTTTTGATGGCCCATAATAGGGCCCAAATGCAAACTGAAATAGATTGGGCGGGATGAATACAGAAAATCTATTAAACTATCCAGCCCAACCCAACCCAACCCAGAATCCTGAAGAAGATTTGTCCGTTGCGTCTGAGAATCCGACCGTTGAACGGCACAAAGTTAGCAACGGTAAGAAATTCCCGTGTCTATATATACGTACAGTCCAGTACAGTCCCTCCTCCTCATTCTTCATCATCATCAATTGGATTTCTCTTCTTACTCTCAGATCGGTAAACAGATGGCAAAATCATCCATCTTCTCTTCTTACTCTCAGATTGCTAAACATTTTGTTTCTAACAGGAAGAATTGAAATTCCCGGAGATCCTTTAACTCTTCACGGTGAAGCTTAATTGAAGGTATTTATTTGCGGTTGTATGTATGGAATGCTTTATTGTTTTGATTAGCTTATTGTCATCAAAGTCCTGCAATTTAAGCGTGTTTACAAATAAAAAAATACTACTGACTTTTACTGTATCACTTTTGAAATGGTTTTAGTTGCATTAACCATACCACCCAAATGGAGTATTAGCATAATATCCATGTTCTTTAAGATCAATCTACTTGAACATCGTTCGAAACTGCTCTCTTGCATTTCATCTATTCAATTCTATATATGGTCTCAAACGGAGTTCAAAATATTTTCCCGGACATGGATCCCGTCTTTTAAGTGGTTATCTTCTTCCAACCTCAGTTACATCCTTTTTTTATGTTTTTTGTAAAGATGCGTTAATTAAATGTCATTTTCACTTCTTGTCTTTTAAGTAATTAGAAATTTTATTCTACCTTCTGGGGACAATTTACTAATGGGATCTGCATGCACCTTATGGGTTGATTTTGGGTTATTTCTTTTTCTCTTTACTCTTGTTTGTCTGTATGGCGTGGATTCCTGTGCTAGGCGTCTCAGTGTTGTTCTTATCAAGATAACTATGCTCCTTTATATTTCATTGCCAGGGAACTTATCTCTTGAGATAAGAAGGGCGGAGGCAAGTCGGTGGTTTGTGTTGTGAGGCCTAGTAGAGCTTAGAATCTTGCTGGCGCTGCACAAAATGTTGAGAGCTTGCAGTGCATCACAGTGAGGTGTAAGTGTTTCAAGTTGAGGTGAGGGAGCATATATTGCCTTCTTCCATTGAGGTAACCATGCACACATGTCTGTTAGCAAAGAAGCTAAACAGCTGGTGATGAGATACGATATTTGGAAAGCCACATGAATCATTTGGATGGGTGATGAAGGGCTGGGCCAACTATAAGTTCAAAATACCAACTCTCATTTTCCTTGCTTTCTCTGGCCTTTTAATGTTTTCCTTGAGAGGTGGAAAACAAAACGTGGAGTGCAGATTTGGTCATTAATTTTGCCTGCTAGCTCCATTGCAATTTATTCTTCTAGTTCATGATTGCAATTTCATCTAAAAAGCATCTTTGTTCAAGTAGGTGTTAACTTTTTGATCCAGTACAAGTTTGCGCATGCAGCAGAAGACAAATTGAACTGAACCAACAACACTACTATTGCCATATAAGTGTGTAGGAGGAGGAAGTTTTCATGGTAGAGTAGGAGGTGAAAGAGCCACGCCGACCTTTGTGTCGGTGAGCAGCACCCCACAATCACTTATGTATACAGTTTTAAGCGGCCTGTTCCAGAGGGCACGAGCATTCTGTGCTCTCTCATCCCCAAACAACTCAGCCAAATCATTCAGTTGCTGAATTCTCTCCGACGGCTTGTACGTCGGAACCGAACCTATGGCCCTCACAACATCCAATCCTGAACATTCACAACATCCAATCAGAAATTATTCAATTACGAAAACTATTTTATTTATATGATGGTTCTTAACCTTGAAGCACAGTTCCGAAAACGATGTTCTTGCCATCCAGCTCCGGGCAGGGTCCAGGTCCGGTGGTGATCAGGAACTCCACATTCCTGTAATCAGGCTCAAGCCGCGCCTCCTCGTCGTCGTCGTTCTCCGACAAGCAGAGTGAAACCACTCCAGGTCTCGAGTGGGTAAGCAGGAAGGCCTTCGATTCCACGGTCTCCGTGTTCCGGGGGAGCGACGGAGGGGGCTGGACTGGGCCCTCGCTTCTGTCTCTGTTGGCGCGGCCCTGGCGCCCGGCGACGAAGAATTGCCCCGGGATGATTTTGTGGACGAGGGTGTTTCTGTAGGCGGCGGAGGAGCACATTTGCTTGATGGTGGAGACGGTGAGGGGGAGCAGGTCGCCGTAGAGGCCGAGGATGAGACGGCCCAACGGAGTAGGGTCGGAGCAAGGGGTGGCGGCCGGAAAAGAGTTCGGGGATCGGAAGTAGGTGGGGCAGAGGGAGAGGTCAAGGAAGACGCGGTCGGTGATGGCGGGCGGCGGCGAGGGTGAGACGGTGGAGAGGGTGGTGGAGAGGAGTAGGGAGCGGCGTGTGAGGGTGGGAAGATGATGGAGGGGCAGATGAGTAGTAGGGGTGCTCATTTCTCAACTCGCATTGCTTTGCTGGATGGATAATGAGATGAAGAGCGGATGGGATGACATAAATGATTAGGAAAGGTTTAAAAAACTTTATTTTTTGATTTTGTTAAACGGACGGCAATTGAGTGAGGGGAGGGAGGGGGGACATAAATGATTAGGAAATTCACATGGTAAAATTCTTCTGTCCCTTTAAAAACTTGACACATATCAGTTTTTCATCATTTACGTTAACAGATTGAAAATTAGAAAGTAAAAAAAAAAAATTTAAAAAAAAATAAAAAGAGAAACGAAAATATCAGAGCCCTACTGTGATTGCTTCTTTTGGTTTGCTCAAAGAACGTCGTCGTCATCGTGTCGGAGTGTCGCCGACCATTCTAGTTTGCTCGACAGGAAAAGGTGAGTTTAGGAGAAGACACGGTGGTTCTGAACTTTGAGGGGCTTCAGTTTATGCTTTCTTCACTTGAATTTGAATTTGTAATAAAATAGGTAGTTTTTTTTTCTAACACAACAGAGGGAGTAGAATTGTCGTTTTTTCATCTCTTCTGGTGCCAACGCTAAGTAATATTTTTATGTCCTAGTACAAATTAGCAAGAAAGTGTGTATTGTGCAAATTAGTGCAAATTATTGCAATTTCCTGTGCCTCACAATCTGAACTTAAGGTATTATTGTGCTAAGGAAACCTCTAAGTACAAATTAACTCCTGTTGTTTTGAACAATCAAATCCAGAAAGTACAAAATCAATCTTGTCGGAGATTATCTTTTTCAATGCACGAGAACGGGGAACAAGTTCAATTCACTCAAACATGTAAGTTGTTGGAATGGAATTTGCACATGAGTTTTATAATAAGTAGGATTTGCACGTGGAGCTGATAAAAGAGATTGAGTTAAATGTCACCAACCAGAGACGAGATTTAATTGCAAAACATGATTCACATTGCTTAGATCTCAAAGAACCATTGAAATTGGTCAAGCAGTTGAGTTGGAAGCGCTTGACCAATCTGGAATAGCACCTAGGATGGGTGTTGAATACATGGCAAGGAAAGTTGGGGACACTGATGGTGTTTTAGAGTATTTACAGAAAATGCAGTTTGAGGACCCTAATTTTTTTTATGCTCTCCAAGTTGATGTTGAAGAACTCATAACAAATATCCTTTGGGTAGATAGTCGGATGAAACTAGACTATGAGTGCTTTGGTGATGTTGTTTGTTTTGACACAACATATCGGAAAAACAAAGAAGGAATGCCTTTTGCAATGTTTGTTGGTGTCAATCATCATAAACAATCAGTAATTTTTTGTGCTGCTTTATTATATGATGAGACAACTGAAACTTTCATGTGGTTGTTTGATTCATTTGTAAATGCCATGTCTAGCAAGAAACCAGAAACAATTTTGACTGATGAAGATGCTGCAATGGCTAAAGCTCTTGCTTTGCGGTGGCTGGAAACACATCATCGGCTATGTTTATGGCATATATATCAAAATGCTGCCAAGCATCTTAGTTCTGTATTTGAAAATTTCACTACTTTTGCAAAGGACTTCAGCAGTTGTGTCTATGATCATGATGAAGAGGAAGAATTTATGAATGCATGGCATATGCTTCTTGAGAAATATAACCTTCAAGATAATGTTTGGTTGTAAAAGCAGTTTGAACTAAGGGAGAAATGGGCTTTAGTTTACGGTCGACAAAGTTTTTGTGCTGATATGTCTACTACCAAGTGAGAGCATGAATAACCAAAT
This sequence comes from Daphne laureola, assembly GCA_038382905.1. Classification (NCBI taxonomy): domain Eukaryota; kingdom Viridiplantae; phylum Streptophyta; class Magnoliopsida; order Malvales; family Thymelaeaceae; genus Daphne; species Daphne laureola. The sequence goes on along the minus strand of JBBYHH010362853.1, from coordinate 4,041 downwards.
CAAACAGTATATTGGTTATAACTATGATCTACGCCGTTTTTTCGCTCACTTCCAACGGCTACTAGATGATATTCGGTTTAAGGAATTGAAGACAGATTTCAATGCTTTAACTGCTAGACCATACTTGCCATCATATGTCAAAATATTAAAAGGTGCTGCTAAAGTATATACTCTTGTAGTGTTTAAATTGTTTTCACGGGAATTATCGAAGACTTGGGATTGTGATGTGTATATGTTATGCAATATGAGGCTTCTTAATAGTTTATCTTATACATTTGCAGGGAAGTAATTCTATGGCTCTTTACTCTACCCCAAGTGATTTCTCTTCATTAAGTGACCATTCATTGCAGTTGAATTGTTTATCTAGTATGATGGATTTTTTGAAGGTATATATTTTTTAAAATTTCTTAAAGTATAATGGAATTAGAGAGAAACATAACTAATGTGATAAGTACGTGTATATAAATATGTAATGTTCTTATAACTTGGTATTTTTTTTTTTGTAGGCTCAAGAATTATCATCACAAAATCCAAATGGGTGAAATATGAAGTTTAGCTTGTACAGAGTAGGAGTCTATGAGAAACTTTTGTTACCTTTTGATAGTTGTTCCGGAATAGACCCAAACTATTAGGTTTTGATATTTTTAATTTCTAATTATTTAGGAACAAATTATGTATAGTTTAATAGGCTAAACTGGATACTAACAGACAAAGGAATCACCACTCAGCAAAAGTGGCTGGATGATTTTGAGTTCAAGTTTTGTGCTCCTCGGCTTTCAATTGAGTGGTGTCTTTGTTTGTCTCCTATTGCTGGATATATTGGCGCAAGAATGAGTGGAGTGGCTGGGCTCTCCACCTGCATGTGTGTTGCTGTTTATTGGTCTTGCTGATGTTGCCTTAGAAATTCTGGTTTTAGGACAACATTGGTTAATTCGTGTGTGTGTGCTGTTGACATTTAATGTCATGCATTTGCTTTGGCTTGTATTTTTATGACTTCACATTTTAATAAAATTGTCTCTTTGCTTGCTTATCAAAAACACAAATAATTGAAAACTTATATGTAGGTGAAGTTGTTTAAGAGCTTGCAAACATTAATTCTTGACATATTAACAGCTCTTAACTCAGAATCATAATTGTTGTTGAACAACTTACAAGCATAATCCTATCCGTATAAAGTCTTAAATTAATCTAGTATCTTGTCTTCTTCTCCTGCTTCAATGTTCATCAGCAGAGAAAGACCTCTAAGAGCACCACAAACCCCTGCAGATTACAGCAACCTTATTGTCCATCAACATTATCCAAAACTGAATTGAACTTTAGCTTCTTTGTCCATCAACATTGTCCATCAAAGAGATTTTCCTTCAATCTTGTCCTCTTACAAACTTCTTTGTCCTAAAACAAACACCAAGAGAACACACCAGAGCAGTACATGAATGCAGGTACCAAAAAATGAGTGGCAGCAGCAACAACAACAGACAAGTTTTAGCTACTCATACCTCACAAGAACCAGGCAAACTTTCACGGATAAAAGCAATTTCGTCCTCTGTTAGTTTGAAATTAGCAATGAACCTAATGCATTTGTCCAAGCCAGCAAACACAGTGTACTCCCCGCCAAACGAATTCTTCCGAAAGTACAAATCAAACCTGAAGCAAGCAGCAAGGCAACAACTCAGACTCACCATACAACAAATTCGAGCGTAAAGCAAAATAAAGAAAAGGCCTATTGGTTCCTCATAATCGAATGAAAATTTCAGTTCCATTATCGAATTCGTAAGAATTGGTAATTCCTGATCAACCTGAAGCTAAAAAAAATTTCAGATAAGAAAAAAGCAGAGTCGATCAACTCACACGGCTCGCTTGGTGTGCTTGCCGGCTTTCCAGTAAGCATAGGCCATGGTGAACTGATAGAGATCCATCAGGAAGGGCGTGACCATCGGGTTTGTCGGTCCTTCTATGACCTGACCCGGCTTGATATTCAGCCTGTTCGTGCTCGTCTCCATTCTTGCTTTCTGAAACTGAATTTTAAAACTATCGCTTTCATTTCCAAGAACACGATAAATTTAGACGGACGAGTCAGAAATGAGCGAAAGAATTGGTTGGTGTGTGTGAGGAGAGGAACAAATAGATTGAATAAATATATATATATATATATATATATATCAGAAGGGTCGGAGCGCGGCGGTGTTTCGGTGCGACAGGGTCAGAGAAACAATCACCGGAGATTTTCAGGCGGCCACGATGGGGATCTGGTTCAGCGTCGCCGGAATTGTGAGAAGATGAAGTTTTTCAGGCTGGTCTTCGGTGGGATTTTACTGAGATCAAGAAGAAGAAGAAGATTGAGAATAAAGAAGAGGACCAGAGGTGAAAAGCTGGAGATTTCTTTTTTGTATTTTTTTAATACTTTTACGGCTAACGTTAAGTTAAGTTAAGGTTAGTAAAATTGTACACGTGTCAGTTTTTTATAGAAGGGCTAGAGGGGATAGAGGGGTTTATGGGATAGAGGAATTGGATCCCTATCTTTCCTTGTTTTGACTCGCGCGATTGATTAATTGGCTGAAATACCAATTTTGTCACTGAAGTTGCTAGTGTCTTATCAAATTTCACATCTACTATTTATATACTCCCTCCGTACTTTAAAAATTATCTTATTTGATTTTGATATTTTAAAATTTAATATTTCACTCAAATATTTATAAAATATAAATAGTGTAAAAAAATGCTAGAAAACTATATTTAGAAAATCTATATTACAAATTATGATAAATATAAAAATTATTTAATTTTAGATGGCTAAACATGGATGAAAACAAAATCATAGATTAAATTCTATAAAATATCTAAAATAAATGAGATAACTTTTAAAATACAGAAGAAGTATATAACAGGATCCTATTTCGATCATTGGAAAAACAAAAAAAAATGTAATGCTGAAAAGATGTTGCACCACGTTGGATCTCAATTTTTGACGTCGAGCTGATATCAGTTTTGTTCGCATAATCAAGAGAAACCCCAAACCATGATATTGACCAAGTCAACATCATGTGCAATTACCCTTTTGCCCTCATGAAATACTAAATAGCAACCAGAGTCTTCCAATTTGAAAACTCGATCTGATCATTCTCAGTACTCTCTTTCTCTTCTTCTTTTTTAGACGCTTGCCATTTTTATTTTCTGTAAACAATGCCTCGCGATCTACCAGCTAGAACTCGAACGAGGTGGGGAGGAGGATGCGGTGAGGGCACCTTCACTCCTTCTATTCCATCTGTTTATCTTCCCAGTCACCGTCGCCTTCGCCGTTCAGCATTCAGGATCGTGGTAAAGAACAGGTTCGCACTGTTTTCAAATTTTGGGGAAGGTCACCGGCGGTCTCGAATTATCAGCCACGGTGGTGGTTGCTGGACGTCATGTCGCAACCTCAGGTACTGATTGTTAGAATTTTGGGTCATTTTTTATTTTTCCAATTTTTTTATCTATGTTATTTAAGTAGATCTGATCCTTTTTGTATTTAAGCACTAAATAATACAGTAGTCTCGGCCCTTGCTATCCTTTAAGATAAGAGAATTGGTTGAGCACTACTTAGTTGAGGCCTTGACTACTTCCTTTGGAAGGTAAGTATTTTGCATGCCTTGTGGGTTTGGAACCATAAACATGTAGTGATAGTATGCTTCTTACTAAGATATTGACTTGCTGGGCAACCTTGTTATTTAAGGTGAAATGGAGTTAATGGGTTCTAGTTCTATTTGGCTTGTCAACTAATTTGAGTTCTTCACATATTTTTCTTCTTCTGAGATGCATGAATGTTTAGGTTATTCTGTAGGTTACATATTTGAGTTGGCTTGCTTATTGATTTGGTTACTTCTGTAGGTTCAACTTGAAGTGAGCATCCGATAATGTGCTTGAAGTAGTATTAATTCCCTAGGAGAAAATTAACATTAAGAATTACTAAAATTATTGATTCTAATCGGCTCTTAGTTCTCTAAACCAACTAAGATCTGACTTAATTTATCAGTAACCACAACAACTATGCAAGAACAACTACTG
>JBBYHH010362632.1:1540-12017 GCA_038382905.1 Daphne laureola | reverse complement strand
GGATAAGACGGCTGCGCTCCAGCTCACTCAAGAATGGGACGGCAGTGGTCCACCGGCAAGCTCGTTCTGATCTTGGATGCAGTACATTGGAATCCTGAAGCACCACCACGAACACTACCGCTCGCCAACAACACGCTTGCACCTTCTTGGGAATCCATGTAGTCTAGATGATGGTTCTTGAAATGCTTGAGGTGAATGCAGGAGCGGTGACTATGATATTGGAAAGATCCGAGACTAAAAAAACACGAAAGGCCCAAGAGACCAGACCCAAGTACTGTCAGTGAAATTTGCATGTAATTAGATTAATGCTTAGTCAAATTGTGAAGCTCCCCTAACTTCCTCCCTCCTTGATTTCTCCTCCACATCCACTTCCACCTCCAAACATGCTCTACCCATTATTGTCTCCTTTATGCCACTCTACATTAGGGATCTACTTCCACACGAACCAATCTAGGAAACCAAGACCCCAGTGTGGAGTTTCCGACCCAAACCTCTTTACGCCTTAGAGTTTTCTTCCAAATCATCCAATAAATATCGTTAAAGTCTTCAGCCCCACTTTTTTTAAAAAAAAAATTGCTCTCAAACTTTTGAGGGTTTTAATAACGATTACTGGGGTACCAAACAAAGAGAAGAAAAACTAGTTATTGTTTTTAGGTCAGGTTTTGCCTATTTTATACAAGTAGCTAGGGCCTCTGATCTTAATTTTCTTAGTATTGTTAGGCTTTTGATGAAATAAAATGACACAAGAGAGACGAGTCACCTCCTTTCTCAAAACAAAGGAAAAAGAATCAAAGAAAATCTTGTACTGATCATAGAAGGAAATAGAACAAAAATTGCAGTAAATGAATAGTCTCATGATATCTCAGTATGAATAAAACAATCATAATAATTAATGCAATGATACATCCAAACTAAAAATCTTGGTAAGTGGAAATTAAGTAGAAAGGAGAGATTAACAATAAATTAAACACGTGATCTCATGTCAAGGCGCCCTCATCCAGCATGTCCCGGAACTTCACTGTTTAGTTCAGTTGCACCACACAATGTGAAGAAATGACAAAACCATCACCGCCAAGACCTCATAAAGGAGTCACTTGGAGAAAAGTAACCATTTGATTCACACCAACCTCATCAAAAAAGGGCCACCCTGAGAAGAGCAACCAAGGAACCGAAAAGCAACGGTGCAGCAACGATGGTGGCAGAAGATGTCGGAGCTGGAGCTGGAGCGGGAGCGGGAGAATCGGTAGCAGCTCCAGGTGGAGAACGCAGACCTCTTTGCACAGTGATGACAAACCTCATCCCCTTCAAGCAATGGTCAGCGACCCCGCAAATGTACCATTGTCTTCCTTGTTCAGTCAGCTCGACCGCATCCTTACCGGTTTTCCAGCGTGGAGCGGACAGCGGTTTGGAGCAGTTCCCGAATGAAGCGCCGTCCACCCTAAGAACATTGTGGGCCGTATTGTTATAGTTGAAAACTGCATGCACCAAAACGACATATAGATTAGAATCCGGGGGCCAAACAGTAGTAATAATCCATCAATTAATTAGACATGCAATAATGCGCGCACAAGGAATAATAATATTTGGCGACGTCGTATATATATACCAAGCTTGTCTCCAACGTTGAAGGTGGTGGTGGCGGCCCAGTCGATGTAGCTGACGTTAAGCTTCCAACCAGCCTCACCTCCGACGATGTGATCAGCCGCCAGAGTGGCGGTGGTGAGTAGAGCGATGGCGGCGATGACGATGACCAACAACTTGGAGGAAGCCATTGATTGAAATTATGATAATATTGATGATGATGATGATGAAAGAAATAATTAGATCAAGTGATGATAGCTAGATTGATGTGCTAACTCTTGGATGAGCTAAAGATGTTAGAGTGTGTGAGTGTTTATATAAGGTCATCGACGTCCACGGGCGGCGAGGCGGAGATAGAAATGTAATTAAGCAGGTAGCTAGGGGTGGTGAATATGTACAAGAGTGTGTATGTTAATTAGTGGCAGGAATGTTTCAACGAAATAAAGAGATTTTGTTTGGGAGTGGGCATTTGCCATTTGGGTGAAGAATATCACAACGATTCATGTTACACTTATATACACCCTTTGCTTTAATTTATCATCCATGATCGCTAGTTAGTTAGTGTTTTATAACCTACCTCCCATCTTTTTTTTCTTTTCTTTTTTGTTTACAACATAAACTCCCTCCATCCGAAAATGTGTTATCTCATTTTCTTTGTAAATTACAAAGCAGATGAGAAACAATACATTTGGGAAAGGACTATTATTGATCCCCACAATATCACAATCTTGTCGGGATAAAGGCAGCTTTAGTTCTATAGGTTTGAGATTTTTAACGAAACAGTCTTATAACTTTGCGTTTTCACAAACCGATCTTAAATCTGTAAGGAATGTAACGAAGCAATCCTAAAAAAAATTGAGCTGAGTTTTAGGTCATTCAAGTTTTCAGCAAAGTACGTTATGCGACCTATATCCTAGAAACATTTGTTCTACATCAACCTGACTTTGAGTAAACACGAGTTGAGTGATAAGCAACGAAGACCTTGGAAATAAATTTATAAATCTGCATCTTGGAAATGATTTAAAATTGATGGAGAAAGCTTCTTTTGGGGGAAAAAATCGAGTTTCAAAATTCTGAGATAAAAGCAGCAGAAGCTTAACAGTTTAAGGAAAGCATAGTTAAGAGAGAGAATATTCCCTAATATTCCGTTTTATGACTGAAATGTTAATTTTTTAAAAGAAAAATGACTAGATTGTTAATACGGTAAAAGCTTTAGGATAGTAAGTTGAACAAAACTTTAGGACTTTAATATTAAGTCGAATACCTATAAGACTATATCGTTAGAAGTTTGTAACTTATAGCACTATTTGTGCATTTTCCCCAAATCTTGTCACTAAAGGTTAGGGCAAACCTAAATGGGTAATTGTAAGTTTCCTTGAACTTTTTGCGGATCATAGGGTACATTTATACATATGTGAGTAGTATGAGTCTTAAGTCTGTAGTTCCCCCCCAAAAGTTAGCTTAATCAATCAGCTCTTAATGTGATAGAACTTGATCTCTAACATACGATAACATACACTTAACTGTCTATTCTACTTTAGTTTGTAAATACACATTCCTTAAGAAAAATGATAAATTCACTTAGAAGAGACAAAGAGAAATAAACCAAATCAGCGAAAGATGAAGATGAAGAGAGTTAGGGTTTGTGATTGTGAAGATTAGGAAGGAAACTAACACAAAACCACTCACCAGGTATTAATTCTCATCGCTCTATGAACTTGATTACTCAATTGGTTGTTAAATTTGTAGGAGACTTATTTTATTTTCATCACTGCCATCAACATCCAGGATGATACTGGTCATGAGAGAATGATCGTAAAGGAAAAGTAGCATTTTTTAAGAGGAATGGTATTTTATGGACTCATTTGGGAGTAACTATTTTAATTAGCTGTAATGTTTGGTTAATTTTTTAATAATAATTAATATCAAATAGCTAGAGTTAAATGGAAAAAGCTACTTATAGATAATTTTTTCAAAACGCAAAATTACCTGAAAAAGTTGTTTTCAAATATATACACTAAATTTTAAATTTGTTCCTTCTTTAAAATCATCTAAATCTGAGTTACAAAAAGTCTTCCAAACAAACAGGATGATCAAACCTTTAGGAAAGAAAAAGATTCATATGAAAGACACAAAACAAAAGATCTCACGAGAAAGGCACCAACTTTTTGTCAAGTGATCATCGTGGCGTCTTCATTTCCAGTACAAAACCCCAACTACCAGCGCCCAAATTAACTTCCTTTTCTCTCTTCTTTTTCCCGCCACCCGTGAGACTCTGATGATCAGCTGTATATGTTTACTACTCTAATCACTGTTCCATCACAAAAATGCAGAAAGCTCAAGACTTTAAGGAGATGCATCAGAGCAACTACGTGGACATACACGAAATCGAGTCGCAAGGAGATGATGAAGATGAAGATGAAGAAAGGGGTAGGAGAAGCGCTGAGGAAAAATGGAGACCTAAATTACAGGGAAATGGTTTCAACAGGCAAGTGTCTCTTGAAACAGGCTTGAACAGACCGTCTGAGAATTCCAAAGCTTTGCCCAGAAGTGGGCATAGCTTTGGAGGCTTCGATGTCAAAGTCATCAATAGTAGTACTACCACTGGTGAAGAAGCATCATCAAGGAAAGGAGATTTCAGCGTTTTCAAGACCAGACCTGCTGGTCTGACCAAACAGAACTCATTGCTCCCCAACTCCTGGAAAGAACATCACAGATCAGAACGGGAGTTCTCTGATAGAAATCATCATGAGAGCTGTAATGCCACTGAAGACCAGTCCGTTGTTCCTGCTGGAAGATACTTCGCTGCTCTACGAGGACCTGAGCTGGATCAAGTCAAGGCATGTTAACCCAAACTTCTCTCTGTTTCTCATTCTGGAAAATGCCATCAACGGTCACTTTGGATAGTCAATTTGGACACTCTTCCATTCCGTACTTGTCTCCATGCACTCTTGTAAGTCTACTTGATCTGGTGTTGACAATAGTGCATACATGGCGAATATTGAATGGGAGATTGTTCAAGTGACTCTGCAAAGTGATTGTTCATAGCATTTCTTATTCTGTAATATGTATTGCGTTGTGCAGGAGAATGAGGATATTATGCTGCCTAAAGATGAGAAATGGCCATTTCTACTTCGGTTCCCCATCGGTTGTTTCGGTATATGCCTTGGCTTGAGCAGCCAAGCAGTGCTATGGCGTGCACTCGCTACAAGCTCAGCCACTGCATTCCTTCATCTTACACCCAACATCAATCTCCTCCTCTGGCTCCTTGCACTTGCATCTTTACTTTCAGTCTCCTTCACTTACATCCTCAAATGCATCTTCTACTTCGAAGCTGTGAAAAGAGAGTACTTTCACCCGGTAAGAGTGAACTTCTTCTTCGCACCGTGGGTTGCTTGCATGTTCTTAGCCATAGGGTTGCCATTAAAGCTCTCACCTAAAGAGCTTCATCCTGCCGTTTGGTGTGCCTTCATGACACCCTACTTCCTGCTCGAGCTGAAGATCTACGGCCAATGGTTGTCAGGAGGGAAGCGGAGGCTGAGCAAGGTGGCTAATCCGTCATCACATCTGTCTGTGGTGGGGAACTTCGTTGGAGCTATATTAGCAGCAAAGGTTGGATGGAAAGAGCCTGCTAAGTTCTTTTGGGCTGTTGGGTTTGCACATTACCTTGTTCTGTTTGTCACTTTGTATCAGAGGTTACCCACAAGTGAGACCTTGCCAAAGGAGCTCCATCCTGTTTACTCCATGTTCATTGCTGCTCCTTCGGCCGCAAGCCTCGCGTGGGAGAGCATTTATGGAGAGTTTGATGGCCTGGCAAGAACCTGCTTCTTCATTGCACTCTTCCTCTATATCCTGCTAGTTGTGAGGATCACTTTCTTCACCGGATTCAGGTATGATCCCCTAAAGCTAGACCTTCCATTGTTGTTTCTGATCATGATGAGTGAACGGGTTACCTGCAATTACTTGTGCAGATTCTCAGTGGCATGGTGGTCATATACATTTCCGATGACAACAGCTTCAGTCGCAACGATCAAGTATGCGGAGCACGTACCTTGCGTGTTAAGCAAAGGGCTTGCTTTGTCTCTTTCATTCATGTCAACAACAATGGTTTGTATCCTGTTTGCATCAACCATTGTCCATGCTATTGTATGGCATACTCTGTTCCCTAATGACCTCGCTATTGCTATCACGAAGACGAGCCCCGTCAACCGCAAGAAGGCTTTCAAGAAGGCATATGATATCAAGCGTTGGACCAAACAGGCTCTAAGAAAGCAGAAATCCTCAGACAAAGAACTTGATGAACAAACCAGATCAGACCACTAATTTCGTGTTAACACGATAGATAAATACCTGTGATTTGTATGTTAAATTAGAATTTTAATCTTACAGCAAAATATAGTAATCATCTCAGCCCATCATTTTTGCACGCTTTTACATACAAGAAGCAGAAAAACTCTGATTATCATAAATTTACTTCCAACTGACCATAAATTTTGGGAATTGTCCTAAAGGATAGTAGTACAATCCTTGGCCTTCAACGGCTGTACAAATTGGCCATGTGACTGTATGGACAATGACCACAAATATGTGAAGGCCATAATTTCCTTGAAACATAAAATCTATAAGATCAGTTTCTTCCTGTACTATTCTAGTGATCTGAATATTCATGATTCATCTTCAATATACACCAAACACCTATATGTCCATCTGTTGATCAGCTATGTGCCTCCTGTGTATCAAAGCATAGTGCCAAAGCAAAACCTTTTTTTCTGAGTGCAGGTTGTCATGTTATGCTAAGGCCCTCCACCAATTCAGTATACTTTTGATGCTGCAGTTACAGCAAATACTGTGAAGAAAGTGGGGTTTGCTTTAAGAGCTTTGCCCTTCATGCCTGCACAGGATTAGTCCGTTCTCCAAATTTGGCGGTTTCTCCTTCACCACATGTTTCAGTTGGAAACCTGTCCATCTATTTTCTTTTGGGCCCTTGTAAACAAAATAATCAACTCAAAACAAAATAAACAATAAATTGCCTTGTTTCAGCAACTATACAGTAAACAAGCTTAAACCTTTATTGACATGCTTGTATGTTGAGTTGATTTCATTTGTGAGCCATTGCTTGGCTGTAATCCAGATGTCAGGGACAACTGGAATCATAAAAGGAAAAACCAGTAGTGAGACAAAAGCCCATGTACATGCAGCAAACCAAAACTTTCCTGTATCTCCCCCACATAGAATTGAAATAGTAGAAGATATGAAAGCTATAGAAAGAAACTTTACCTTGCTAAACAGTTCTACTGGTGGAGCTTGCTGAACCCCCTTGTCCATACAGAAAGTGAACTCCTATACATTAGTCCATACATCAAACAACTTAATCATAAATCTAAAAATTGATTTAGAAGAGTATAATCAAGAATCAAGTACCACTGGCACTGTGGTTTCTCGCTTAATGGCTCGAAGAACACCAATATCTCCTTTACTAGAAAGAATCTGCATTCGGAAAATTACATGTGAGCACCAAGCGCGGCCTGTTTATTATCTGACGGAAAAGCCATACATAACTTGACTACCTTCTTGCTTAAAGGGCGAGCTTTGAAACTGTACTTTGTACACCCTTTCTCTTGCATTGTACCTTCAGCAGCATTTGTCCTAAAAGAAACAGATATGATACGTCAGTCTCTCCTCTCCTCATGGTATGAAAATCATAATAATGATTTGGACAAAGCTACCAAGCAAACATCAGGTGCTGCCACCAAATACCCACCAACCCATCAACTGATCCACATAAAAGTTTTCACATAGGCTGATGAATGTACTTATTTAAAACAACTATTAAAATATGCATTCTTTTCAAGATTCGGAAAGCATTAACAATTTCCTTTCCTCATACCGTAAACAATTAGCACTGTAGAAGTTAACATGGTGATCCTATACATTATGTAGGCGTTGTTAGGACATAACCATCAAACAACTCAATTCTGGTAAGGCATCAAGGAAAACACATAGCGACACATATATATACATTACCTCCACGGTTCTCGATATTTATCATCCAAAACAGAACCTGTTCCAGATTTATCAATCCCCTGCAAAAATACAGCTTCAGCGCCAAGGTGATATATAATCACCATTTGTCATTCTTTCACAGTAATCTAAACTCTATGCAAACAAGTTAAGTCAGCTTGGCTAAACTATACAGAATTGATCACTATGATGGTAAACCTTATGGCGGATGCTAATATTTTGGTGAGACAAAGAAGATGCAGAGGACAAGTGTTGCACGGCTCTCTCAGATGTCTTTAAGTGGAATTCCTGAAGCAGATACAACCACAGTAAATATTAGATGAGTTACACATATTATATTCAATATTAATTGTGAAACAACTGAGTTAGCAATAGAAAGTTCATAAACACTGACATGAAAAGCTGGAGGCTTTGGGATGCTTTTCTTTGGGATAGGCAAAGAAGGAGCCTCAAGAATCTGTAATCATTAAAAAAAAACATAAAACAATATTTATCAAAAAATTCCCAGAAACAAGTAAGCAGTCTTGTACTATTACAAGAACCTACTTTTTTGTTCAGAGGACGAGCTTTGAATCTGTGGATAGCAGATCTGATATTTTCTTGCTCTGCAATATTCTTCGGCCTGAATTAAGATATCACAGATCATAGATAAAGGCTCAGAAAACAGTTCTTCCGGCTCAACAGATCATAAAATAGAGATAGTTGGCACTAGCTAACCTTGCCCTTTGCGCCCTTTGAGCCCTTTGAGCCGTTTCAAGCTCAGGCTCCCTAGGAATAGTGAGCTTCAGCTTGGCATGGATGGAGTTCTTATCAAAAGCTTGCTCCTGCAAGGCCGGAACAAAGCATGTGTATGTTGACATCTAAATATTTCTTTTGTGAATGAAATCTTTATACCACGCACCAATCATGTAAGAAAATACATCATGTAAAATGATAAGAAGGTTGTGGAACTCCAAACTCATTTTTTAATCCAACATCGAGCAAATTAAATTCCAGCACTTATTAGGACCAATAGATTAACCCAATAGTTCTGGTCCTTGACATGTATAGATAGTTAAAAATCATGAACTGTATCAGAGTACTTGAGTTGAGGATGTTATTTTACCAAGTCCAAAAAAATCATCCAATTCTATTTTACCAAATACAATAAAACAAACGCAGTCTGGAAATTGAAAGGTTCAAACACCTCAACAGACTATACAAAACTGAAAATGATAATTATGCAGCAGGAAAGTAGTGAATCAAAAGACTTACAAGTTTTGGTGCCTTGTGAACTAAATCAATTTGAGGATTTGCATCTCCGAACTGCAAAGAAACAAAAAACTTGAATAAGGCCACATTTACAAGTAGACTGCACAGATTTACGAGGAATACATAGAAGTCTGCCAGCTTCCAACAGTCAAGGTCATTGACAAAAAAAAAAAAAATCTGTTTGATTCAGCAATTTGGGAAAAGTTAGCAAATTTTTTAAAGATGATGTGAAATAAGTGAGAGGATAAGATGATGATTTGATAGAAAGTTGGGGAAAGTTGGAGTTTGTTGGTGGAAGAAACAGAGTTATATGCATGCACTAGCCCACTTCGAAATATTAGAAGGAAAAAATCTAAATCACATACAAATCAAAAGAGCACATAGAAATCTGTAATTTTGCGACAGCAAAAGAATCCGAAAATTAGATGACAGGTTACCAAGAATTCCATTCACAGGAACCAGTTGCCTTCATTAGTTAACATGCATGCACTAGCTGAGTACACATGAAAGCTGGTACACCTTTTTGGTTTCCACAGGAAGCAGTAAGCTAACATATACCTTGTATAAGCGGCCTCCATCTAGTTTCTGCCTCTTGGAAGGATGACTTTCAACGAGAGTGGGATTAGCAACGCCCCTATCATTTTCTCTTTTCCCCAGATTCTGGAAACTAACAGAAAGAAAACAAAACGATCCGATAAACAAAATAGAAGACTAAATCATGATAGGAAGAATCAATAACTGGCAGCGGCATGCAGGGCCGACCAAAAAGCTTTCACAAACATGAAGCATAATGACGTCCGAGCTGAACAAAACAGGTCAGGTAGCTTGTGTATCTTAAGCTGATTAATAAACTAAACAGGACGACAGAACTGTACTCTGTAGAAACAAGGAGGGTGGTTCCAAAGTTACCCTGTATGAGAAACTGGAGTGCGTTGATTTTGTTTTGCCAGCTGACTAGCAGTAGGTTTCATCAAAGTTGAGCTTCTTGGAAAATGGGGTCTCGTACTTCTAGCAGTAGGCTGCTGCTTAGCACCAAACATGTTATTTTGATGCGTCACCCCTAAGAAGATAAAGCACGGAAAAGAATCACAAAATGGTTAAACCATATACACATGGGAAACGAAAACATGAAGCAAAAAACTTGGCAAGAATGAGAAGAAAGAGGAATCAAAGAGAAAGGAAAATGCAACTTGAGAGTAGAATTTGAAGAGTTTCAATCAAATAACAAACTGCAAACTATCTTCCCAGGCACACACAATTCTCACCTGCAGATAAATTTAGCGGTTGATGCAGAGCACTTTGTAGAGCCTTTTGAATACTTGCAAAGAAGCCCCCACCATTCCCCTCACGATCTAGGTGAGAGGCAAAACAAATGATCAGTTCAGACTTCAGAATATCTGATTCCTATAGCCCTAAATTAACTGAGTTGGCAACAATGATTACCCTCAAATTCTGTAACCAATGGATAAATGCAAAAAACACATATCAGTTTCCCTAACAACCTTCACTAGGACAAACTGCTTCATATTATAGTAGATCTCCACACAGAGACAAATGGAGTATCATTCACCTCTAGGGTGTGTATGTAGTGTTTACAATTACATTGTGGGTAGTCTTGCAAAAG